>JAOEHY010032583.1:72574-100927 GCA_025447955.1 Psilopsiagon aurifrons | reverse complement strand
CAGAGCTAATAAATAAACAAACCCCCACTCCTACATCCAGCTGTGGTCTTTCCTCCGAAGCGGATGCACTCGGTACCCAAAGCAGAAGGACAGGACGCGCCAAGCCCCAGAGCCGCGGGTAGCCGGTGCCCGGCAGCAGCGAGCACCGCGGGAAGCCCGTGCTCCCAGCCCGGCAGGGGTACCCCCCTCCCGGGGCAGCGGGGTTACCTGCGTGCCGGGCAGACCCGCGGGGATCCCGCAGCCGCCCATCTCCGCACGGCTCACCTCGGCTCCACACGCTGCTACGAGCGCGGTTCCAGCGCGGGCACGTGTTGGTATTGCTGTCGCCGCCGCCACCCCCGGGGCGGTCCCGCTGCCAGCACCTCCCCGAGCGCTTCCCGCCCCGGAACCTCCTGGAGTTACCGCATCCAGCACCACCCAGCACCCCCACACACACTCCCCTCCGCATCCTTAGGACACCCCCGATCAACTTTGGACCACCCCATGTCCCCTCCGAGGATCTCTTCTCTCGGAGCACAACCACCAGCCCTCGGAAGCATTCCCAGCTCCAGCCTTCACCCTTTCCCGCCTCCTCCTCCACTGTTTCCGCGGCCAAATCCAAAAGCCCGAGGGCTTTGCCTCAAAAGCCATAGGGAAGGTGGTGGAGGAGGGCAGGGGGTTGGCAGAAATCTCCTGGGTGAGGGTGGAGCTGGAAAGTACATAATGACTGCATGCAAAGGGAAATGAAGTGAGCAACAGCCCTGCCACGTAAAGGCTTTTCCTTGGCTGTATGTCCAGGTGCCTAAAAAGGGGCCAAGAATCAGAGCTGCGCATCCCAGGCAAAGAAACCGAGGCAGGACCAGGCAAGATGATTTGCTTACCTGGCACGTCTGCGGTTGAAACAAGGTCCGCGCGTGTTTCTTCATCAGTTTGTTACGGCGTGAAAGAGCAAACGCTGCCCAGAGCTCCTGCACCCCGGCTTGCTTCTGGAGAACTCCCCCTCTCACGCTCCACCACACACCTTCTTGGTTCGCATCACCACTCCCACCTGTGGTGTTTTACCTCGGCTGAGTGCGATATCACTGCATGAGGTGCAGAACAATGCGAGAAGAGATAAAGAGTTTAGTGATGGAATTTCTTTACATTCCATACCTATAATCCTGAACAACAGAAATTGCACACTGCCCAAGAGCCTAGCTGACGTAGCAACAGTCACCTCCTGTCATCTACTGAAACTTGGTGATGCAATTGTGTTATGCCATTGCAAAACAGAAGTTGTCATGCACATGTGGCAAGGGTTTGTTCCACTAGGCATTGAATAAGAACACGGGGAAAGCATTATAAAAGCCATTATTCATTTTTTTCAACCAAATCTGGAGAGAAGGAATTCAGAGTCTCACAAGGATCCACAACATCAGGAGCAAAGAGGTACAGAGCAGTAAGATGATTGCTTTGGACACATGAGCAATTTTAACAGGATCAAGGAAAAAAAAAAATAACAAAGCTTTATTTTTGCCTCTTGACTTAAGCATCACGTTTGAATGATCAGACCCTAATGTCCCAGCACAGCCTCAAAAACATCATCATATCAAGAAGTTTGCAGTAACTTTTGAGTGCATATAACTCCCAAAGCTTTGCTAAATGCAGTTTTACTTATCTCTTGCAATGAGCAATTTAAGGGGAAGTTGGCAGAGAACAGGAAACTAATCAACCACCTAAAGTGGAAGCCGAGAAGAAAACCCTTGTGCTGCTAATACTGTTGCCATCCTTTCATCAAAACCAAGAAAGGTATCAGATTCAGATAACTACGTAAGGTTTGGAACAAGAGCATAGTCTTCAAAATATTCATCTGTTAGTTCTGTGATCCCCCCAAAAAAATGTGTATCAAAAATAGTTCTGTGCATGTCTTGTCAAAGACTACAGCCAAGAGAGGAAAATATTGTAAGCATGCCCAAGGGCAATCTAATAAAGAAGACTGATGGGTTTTGGAGTAGCATGAAAAGCAGCTTGTGCATGTGCCTGCCAAAATGAAATGTAACAGTGCTCCTTGAATGCAACAGGAGGAAGACAGAGAGGTAGAAATTAAATTCTTGTACCCAATATGCAGCTAAATGAGAAGAACTTGCTGTGAGTTTGTGGCAATAGAAAGATAAATCCCTTAACTGTTACATGACTACCCAAATAGGGTCTGGAAAAGATTAGCCTGAGAAATTTTCTTCTCTTGGAAATCATCATGTAACTGTATTAAATTCTGACTAAATATGAAGACGTCTTTGGTGATAACTGCTGCAGCTGCCTTGGAACATGCCAGTTACTGGGACTACATGGCCTTTGTGTTTGTCCCATGAGGACGAGGTCACTGCTTATATTTGTCCTTCAACAGTTGATTTACAAAAGGTGGGAGATCAGCACACATTCATTGTGTGCCTTGCTGGGAAAACACTATAATGAGGGGACTAGAGGGAAAATATTATTGAGAACTGACAGAGCTGAAAAAAACTTGTACTGTAACAGTATAAATTTCGCTTGTTCACTGAGACGTTATTGCTAAGAGATAATCAAAGAGAAGTCACATCTGAGTTCTCATTCCCTTGAAAGCTGGTGGATGTCATGACTCAGTACTGCTCAGCCCCTGTAGATGCTTTCCTTGTTTGATCTATTCATGGTCCTCTTTCCTCTATTTGATAGATTCATAGTAAGCTGAAACTTTTTTCCCAGAACACACAACTATAGCAAAGAAACAAGAAACCAGAACTATTCAGACCTTGTCCTGTATCTATATTTGAAACAAAGCACAAATACCAGTCCATAGATGTAAACTGTACATATTTTTCACAAATGCTAATACTTATTTTACTTACTTTTTTTTTAAAAAAAAAAAAAATCCTTTAACAATTCCTGTGGACAGTTTACTACAGTATATACGTATAGTATGTCTGAAAAGAGCTACTATAATACTATAAAATGGAGAGATATCTCCATTATGTACTGTACTCAGACCTCAAAACTAATGGCTTACTGGAGATATTTCTCAGCTAACTAAACATTGCCTGCTGTGTGCTTATCTTTTTTCGGAAGTGAGCATCCCTCATACTTTCTAAAGTCAAATGGTAAAGAAAATCCTCACTGCAGGAATATAAGTGAAGCGATGGGAGAAATCAGCCCAAATTTGATGAGAGACACTGTGAGAACAGTGATGGGATGCTGAGACTGCATCATTCTGAACATCAAAGCTCTTTGCTACTTCACTGCTTACCAAGAAAGGAAAAGGAGGATGATACTGGGCAGATCCTGTGGAGAATAATTTGATATCACTGGCAGGTTGAGGGGGAGAAGTATGGGGGATGTGACACTTTGGAAATATCACCAAAACCCTACTGAAGGCAGCAGATTATCAATGTAAAGCATGAGGAGAGCCAATGTGAGGATATTGTATGAGCATATCCAATGCACCCTGAAGTCATCAAGAGCCAAGACATCATTCTAACATTAACTTACCAAGTACAGAACTTAGAGATCAATACTAATTAAATCCCACTGTAAAACACACCATCAAAAACCAAATGCAGAGCTAAAACCATAGCAAAGAAACATTCTAACAAGAGAAATTTAAGTGCATATATCTAAACAAGATTCCTTATTACCTTTCCAGGAATACTCACAAGCAGTCACCTTCCCTTCATGCACACAAACATTTTTCTTCTAGATTTTGCTAAGGATGGCATTATCATTTCCTTTGGTGGATGAAAAGAAAAAGATATATAATTGAGAACCAAAGCTGGCATTGTCAGATCCTACACAGCTTTTGTGTGAAAGTCTCGTTTTCTCATAGGGGAAATAAAATCTCTCTTCTCAGCAAAGAAAAAATTCAACTTTTCTCTTTTAGCCTCATTTTCCTCACGTAGTCTGACTGCTGAAAGAAAAAAAAATATTATTTAATCAGTCTTTATCAAAACCTGGCCATTGTGGTTCAATATGAGGCTGCTTAAGACATTACATTTAGCTGCATTCCTAATCACAGGTTCAGCTGCAAGCCTTCAGAGATGCAGCAAGTGAAGCATTAGTATCCAGCCCACCTCTCTGCACAGCCTGTTCCCCGCATCACATCTTCAGGTGATGAGGAAGAGTCTTGTAGGTACAGGGGCGCAAGGAGATCAAATCACAGAAGAAAACAGACCTTTCATCTATGTTGAAAAAAACCTCTTTCTCTTGGCCCCATGGGCAGTGTATATAGTAAAACAAGCCTTTGGAGGTCAATAAAAATCATCTCAGTGATTCCTCCTCATGGCTCCTATCCCACCACCTGAAGGTTTGAAGATCCCCTTATTGCACCTCTGAGCAATTCTGTTTTCACCCACCTGTTCACCACCAACTTTACTGACTTGTTTACAGAAGTTTGCTTTTGACATTTGGTAGCATAGGGCATATCAGTATGCAACTGATAAAGGCTTTTCAAAAATCCAAGGTGAAAGTTTGTCACAGTTAAGTGCTGTGCTTTATTTCTTGTATTCCAAAGTCAGACAGCTGGGTCACAAGAGTCCTGATGGCCCCAGCACAGAGAATTACAGGTCTAAGAGGCAGCTCATTTTCCTTGCAGCTGAGCACATGGTTTACAGGCAGAATCTGGAGCAGGACCAAGTGTGTGTTTGCTCCCCAGGTCTGTGAGCATTAAGCCATTCCCAGAACGAAAATCAAGCTTGCTGCCATGTTTAAGTCTTTCTGTGCAAATAAATGTACTCAAGATCTCAAGAGACTTAAGCATGTCAGTAGTCTGGGTTTAAGACATGACTGATTAGTTATGGTTCGACTACTCACCTTCAACTCGAGCAGTTTACCCTGATAAAACACATCTTTTCATCCAACTTGAAGTGATTATGATTCACCTTTCACATTAAATGTGTTACATATTGTTTAGAGCTGGATTCTGTATTTCAAAATGTCACCATTTTTTGTCTGAACAGTGGAAATGCCACATGGCAAAACCTGAGCTTGAATTTCAAAGAAATGAAACCATCACCACCTCAAGTTTCCTCTTCTCTCTTTTTCAGTAGCATGCCAGTGCTTGCATGCAGCTTAATCATTTCAAGCCGTTCAGTGCTGGTTACATTCTGATCAGCTGTACCTGGTGAGAATGAAGCTGAGAATTGTTTCAACCACTCAGGATTTACTAATAGGTTTTAAGAAGAGCTATTTAATCAGGCTGCATTTTGTGGCTGATCTTATAATTTAGTGTTTATGTAGTCATTTTCCTGACACAATTCATTGAGCAGCAATACAGAGGACTGTTTATCATGCAAACAGTGAACTTTAAAAACATTTGAAGATTCAGCTTCTGATTCATCCCAACAGTAGTGCGATGGATCTGTTTGCTCCTGAGAGCAGCTGACAACTAGAACAAAAATATTCTCAGGGAGTTGAATAAGCAATTGTGTCCAAGAATCTGCAAGGAATTTACCAGCATTAATCAATTAATCCTCATGCATCTCAGAAGCGTTGCCATAAAAATAACTAATATGATCTCAGGTTTTGTTTCATGGTTGGCTTAAGGCTAGGTAGGAAACCAGAGACAGGAATAGAATACGAAATTTTGACCCTTCCAGTAACACCAAAGTGTTTGGTAGGAAAGGAAAATATGAGAGACTTGTTTTGGTTTGAGGTTTCTGCTTGCACTTCTTGAAAAGGGAGAACTGGTCCCTGGGGTTTTCAGCTTCCAGCCCTGCGTTCTTACCGGAGCTGCAGGGAAGCATTAGGTCCTTGAAACAGGTGAGGCTGGCACCCTCGCTGCTTCCCTACCCCTTTTTGCTGCTCAGTAAATGCATCAGGCAATGTTGAGATCTTGCCATGGGAAAAGGAAGGAGGTCCCAGCTCCTGCTGAGCTCCAAACACAGGAGAAGCCCAAAGCCAGAAGTTTTAATCACCCGTATTTAACCCACTTCTGCTCTGACACCAGCTAAACTGCTTCACACATATTCCCCATTCCTCTTTGTAAGATTTCAACACTAAGCCAAAAGGTAATACAGGTTAAAACATACACTGACACAGTATTAACTACATATTAAAACCAGATCATTGGTGTACATTATCCCCACTTTCTCACAAATGGATTCTCATGGGAAGAACATGCAAACACAAACACATACAGCGTGCTCTAGACAAGTCCTGGCTGTCAAGAAAAGGGACATGACTTTAAGAGTTGTACTCCGTTCCAGACTCTAAGCTATTTTTCTTTATGTTTATTTTCAGAGAAGTGCACATTCAAGAGAGTTTTCCTACCTTGCACGATGTCTGTTGGGACTGGTGTTTGCTCATATACTGTGATCTGCGGTAGCTGAAGGAAAAGTTACACAAGAAGTTTTTAACATGGGAGAGTTTAACTATGTTTATTAATAATTGATAGCTAAGAAGCAAGCTTTGCATTCCTCATAACTGACTTGAAAGAGGAAAAATATCTACTTGCTTTCATTTCTGCTACTGTTAATATTTTTCTATTACAGCGCTTATCACTTAATTACAGTACAGAGATCTCATTAAACCAAAACCCAGAGTCTAAAACTGGGAGCACAGCAGACTCCATACATGTTAATAACACATATTTCCAGTACATTGTTTAATCAGCCTAACTACAAGTGTTGACTCTGAGGGGTATTAGTCTGTCACACACTGCTAGATGTTGAATGAATTATGCAATATTAAGGGTTCTGACCAGAACAAGTCTTCACATCTAGACACAGCCACAAGTCTGCTTCGAGCCACACTTACTGATGCTCTTCAATCATTATTCCATAGGCAAATTAGAAAGACTTCTAAAAGAAACCCTGGCTTATGGCTCTTTTGTCTTTTAATTTCAATTAGCTTTTAAATTTTAAGACCCAAAATGTCCAAAGATGAGCCAAGAACTACCACAACTCAGCTTTCAAGGTTTAATGATGATAAGTTAGAGGTGACCAGTCTGCAAAGCCAGGCCAACTGTCAAATAGACCCCTAGAGCCATCATACATAGATCCCTAAGGGTCTCGATGGGGATGTTAAAGGCTATCATGCTTCCTATGCCAAGGACAGCTGTATTTGCCAAAGAGGTTACCAGTTCCACCTGCTCACTACCACCCCATGCCAGACATTATTACACACAGCTCTGTCAGCAGGGCTGCAGCTGTGAGATTTCATTAATCCACTTCTGTCAAAATGAACCTGCACTAGCAGAACCCTATTAATTAAACTAGCTCACCTTCCTCCCTTGCCTGCTCCAGTGAGGTCCTAACCAGCTCATATAGGGGGCATCTCCATGGTCCCCACATATCTCTCCTGGTCTGAGCTGGTCCAAGAAGGGTGGAAATAACTGAATCTCTGGGAGGTACAATAAAACTCATCAAGCAAAACACAGTTCTTATGCTTGAGTGTGATATAATCAGAAATGTTACAAACAAGCAGTGCCCACAGCAGGCACTGACTGGATACATGCCAAGAGTGATCAAAGGCTGTTAACATCGCACAGCTTCTGACCCTGCTCCCAGCCATTGTTCTTCCAGACAGCTATTCCTAACGGGAGAGGCACTTTGCAGAGGGGTTTGACAGTCTTCAAAGCAGATCTGTCATCCAGGCGGTCTTCAGAACAGGCTAACAGGAGGGCAGGAAATTGTGTTAGAACAAGGAAATGATAAGAATAACTGCCTATTTTTGTAACTATGGATTTGTTGGTACTGGATCATTCCACTGATCCATCAATTTCCCTGCCCTGCTTCCATCAGAGACTGGTATTTGTCAGAGCTGAGGAAAGTGGAAACCACAGAGAAGGCATATGGTGGATTGCACAACGCTGGAAGTTAAGGGAAATTGTCCTCAGCAGCTTCAGGAATGGTTTAGTTTGCATCTGAAAGCACAATACCCAGGAGCAATTATTCTAGCTGTGTTTTTCCTGCTCCATCAATGTGCTTCAGAATATAAACAGCAACACTGAATTACAGCAATTGGTGAATACCTGTTTCCCAGCAAAACTACCAGGCTTGATTTCTCATTCTCTTCATATAGCAGATCTGATATCTTCCCAGCCTAGGAAAATCTACCAAGCAAGCAAAGAAATGAGTTTTCTCCATGAAAGGGTGAAGATTTGAGGTTACTGTAGAGTGTGTTGGTGGAAGGGGCACAGGGCGGAGGGATGAAGTGCTGGGGTAAGGCTTCAGCTGCTGTGATTTAAAACAGCCCCCAAGGCTGCTCTAATTTACTTTGGAGCCTTTCCTAGAACAAGGTTGAACATTTTCAGACAGGACATGAAACAAAAGCCTTTTGCACTGGCAAAAGTAAATGAAACAATCCCTGAGCACAAGTTGCTTAATCCCTCCTCATAAAACCCCAGGTGTTTTAATTGAGAGCACAAACTTAAGTGAGGCCAGGTGAAAACCCCACCTCTGTGTACACAGCTATATTCCCTTTCCCCTGGTTTGACAGCTTGAGAGTAGGCAATTAGGGAAAAAAAGGACAGAGCAGCATCTGATATGAAATGAAGATTTAAAAAATGGGTGAATTTGAGGTGTAGAAGAAAGAGACTTGACTTTGAGAGCACTCATTAAGTTTCATCTTCCACCTGTATGGAGGATCACCACAGCCACTCAGCCCCTATAAACTACAAGTGCCAGTCTAGAGATTTATGGTACTGCAGCCGTACGAAAAATGCCTACTTTTTGTCTCAGCAGTTTGAGACTGGTATAAAATGAGTATATACACAAAAAAAGTACGTCAAGCTTGCTTTTTGTTCCACCCTGATAAACGCAACAAGTTACTGTTAAGGTTTTTAATATAAAGGATTTACATAAGGAATAAGGGGGGCTGAAGGGGAGAAAGAGTACTAAAAAATTGAGACTGATGCTTCCAGGTAACAGCCACAAATGACTCCCAAGTGCTTTATGCATCCAGCTCCAGCACTGCTGACAAAAGCTATGTAAGCATCAATAAACTGGGAATAAAAGCATGGTCTGCTTTGCATAGGGAGATCAACAAAGGTTATGGTACAGAATTATCACCAGAACAGATTCCTATGTCTGTACATTTACCATCCTCAATATCTAGAGTTAAGATACAGCAAAAGAAAGCAAGAATAGAAAACAACCTGTTGAGTGTGGGTGTTTTGAAAGGTTTCCTAATGCTTAGCATAATACATGCACTTTTATGGCATTTCTATAAATCACGTGGCAGGATGTTCCAACATTATGCATCGTTTAAGCTTCTTGTTCTTCGTGTTCTTTATGAATCTCAAATTGATGCAAACAATTTAGTATCAAAGAAAGATGAGGCAGCCAAATTACAAGAGATCTGCTCTTGCAGAAAACAGGAGTTTTACAACCATAGAAAAATGTTGCTCCTTAATCACTGTGAATGTTTACAGGTAGCTAAACTTTCTAATTTAACAAGACAAATTTGCCAGTAAACCCTTCACAAAAGCTGCTGCTCAGGCAAGTACAGATTCTCAACTCACTCCATGACCATTTAAAGATCAGCTACAGAAGTTTCAACACTGTAGTACAAGGGGTTGTACTGTTTGCTTTCTAAAGCAATTAACCCTGCAATACAGACTCTATTACAGTGCAACCTTAGCACTGAAGTGTCTTAGTTTTTTGCTAAATCCTGGAGATAACTGAAGATTATTCCATTGTCGTTTTTTTTTTTTCCAGTGAAGTAGAAACCAGGCCCCAAATCTCCCACACTTCAGGGGAAAAGCCTTTCCAAATGTTAACTTTAAAAACTTCTTTATACATAGACAGCATTTCCAGACTGCAAGCTGGGATCTAGCAGCTGGTGAAGGAAGACATGACACCTCTTACACAAGGAGGATGAGACCAAAGCATTCTCACTTGCCTTTTAACGCTCACATATAATTTTTAAAGCCCTTTCCTGGGGTGATAGGAGAGGAGAAGGTTAAAGGGGAGAAACAGAAAGGGAGAGAGTGTCCAGCAGTAACACAGAAGGTTAAGAGCTGACAGCAGGCAGGCACATCACACATCTCCTCCTTGCTGGAAGAGCATTGCAATCAAGGCATTTCTGTCAGAGAACTGCTGCTACAGACTGTCTCCACCTGTATTTTATGAGAAGGGGACCAAAGAAAGCAATTTTGTGGGATCAAGGAGGAAAGTGAACGCAGACCATTTGCTGGCAAGAAGAGAAGAGCTCAAGTATCTAAAAGGAACAAAGAAAGTTCATGAGAGCTTAAGTATGTTTTTCATATAGCAAGAAAGAAACTACACTAGCATATATATTCCTGAACGTAGTGCTAGAAAGAGTCAAATGGTGCCAGTCAAACATCCACGTAAGTGCCAATCAAGCAATTACTATACTGAATATCCTTGAACTTCGAACAGTATAATTCACTAGGCACCAGCTGGTAAGTGCTTTTATTTATTTTCCTATGCATATTCCTTTCCAAGAGATGAGGCACTCAATTCTGCTGAAGGCCAACTGTGAAATTATAATTACAATGGTGTCTAAGTGAAGCAAACTGGGAATCTTTCCAGACTCTGACCTTGAAAACATGCTAGTAATCTGAGAAGTTAGATAGGGGATCATGGGGAGAAAAGGGATATGGATTTGGTGAAGGAAAATGTGCAAGTTCTTCTCCCCACCACCAGTAAACACCTGAAGATTTAGTTTGGGAAAGAAGGTAGATAACCCAGCTGTGCAGATACAGGCAACACTGCTACAGTTTATAATTCCAAAGGGTGTCCACAGCATTTAATTGCTTTTCCAAATGCCACAAAACAATCTTATATTACCTTAGGACCAATGCAGACCTGTTTTATAGGAGACCACAAGCTACAGGAAACAGGTTCCTTAGGAAAATATCAGATAAAAGCATTTAAAATATTTTCTCTCCTACTGGAGCCCTTTAAAGGGAAGATAGTAGCTTTGTAAAACCAGCAGATAGTCCCTGAAAGCAGACCCTTCTGCCACATTAGAATAAAGAAAAGGCTCTAAAGGTCCTTGCCAATATTGGCACCAAACCTAACAACCCCCCAAAGGCAGGCAATATTCTCCACTCAGTACCTGAATTATTTTCCATGCCTAGCCTGGCTCATCTTACCCTGTTGCTTTCCCTGTGGCCACTGCTCCAGAATGTTCCAGAACTAGGTAAGGAGGAAAAAGACTCAAGATTAATATAATCCTAATGGAAAAAGTAAAGATACTGTAAGCAGCAAAACTGCAATGAGCAGGGGATTTGTGATCCCAACACTTACCTGTTCCACCTAGCAGTGGACACAGCTCATACCATTCAATTCCCTGGTCCAGGGCATGGGGCCGTGGGGACACATAGGAACAGACAGCTCCACTGCACACTGCTCTGGGACAGTACAAGGTGAGTTACTGCATTTCATTACAGTTCATTTTCATGCTGGTGCAGCTCAGCTTTATTAAAAGGTGTCTTCATGTTATCCTCCCATCCCTTCTAACCCTGTACTCAAGCACCCAACACATATCTTCTTCCTTACTTCACTGCATTTGGCAATAACTTTGCTAAGCAATTATAAGTGGGGAAACAAAAGCAAAATGACCCCAAAAAAACATTCTACAGCCTTTGTTTCTCCCAGAATTCATACAAAACTCTTCCCAAATAGACCAGCATTTGAATTCTGCACTTGGAAAAACCTGAACTGGTTGCATAAATCTGAGTGGCTATTTTGACTGATGCAAGTTGAGAATCAGGTTTGTCTGAATGTACTTCACCTGTAGCTATGAAAGAGAAGCTGAAGTTCAACAGCCTTTTGAAGACTGGTGTCAGCAGAAGGGGACTCTGCCTCCTCCCCAGCCCCCTTCAGATGTTCCTACTCACCAAACTCATTCCACCTGAGGAGCAGATCATTCTGCCATAGCCTCTAACGAGGTAACAACCAAGAGCAGTGAGATGTGACATGGATAACCTAGGGAAGAGCAGTATTTTCCAACATCTTAGCTATATGAACAGGACCCCTCTGATCACGCCATAGGGTCCATTATGGTTTCTTTAAATCACACCTTCTCAGTAGAATTATTGTTCTTGTCCTGGTTCCCAAAGACAGAGCAGATTAACTAGATCAGACATGAAATCTTACAAAGCAAGTCACCTCCCACCCAAAACAAGTGTCTTTTCTAAAGATTATTTAGGAATACTTGGATTTGTCTGTCTGAAAAAAAAAATAATTAAAATATTCCTATTTTTTTGATACATAGTGCAAGGGAAACAAAACCATACAGGTGTGGACTATTGCTTCACTTGCCTTTATGAATATTTCACACAGCTGTATTTTGCATAGCTTTAAATCTTAGTGTGAAGGAGTGGGAATGCTGAGAAAGTCTGATACAGCATAAACATTCCTAATGTTTGTAAACTGGCTCTTAGTTGTGGCCTATCCAAATAGCAACTTTTTCCCCACCACCCCCTTTTGTGCTTTTAGAAGAGAAGGTAAAAATTTATGTGGTTATCAAGTTTAGTACTACAGTTTTTACAGAGAAATGCAATCTTGGACTATGTGTTTATATATATATTTATATATAATTATTATTTTTGTTTTTATTTTAAAGTACCAAAATGTCACACTTCCAAAACAAAATAACCTTCCTTTAGAAGTCTGGAACCTCAAAAACTAGCACAAGTCATGGACAAGGAACAAAACCTAATCTAAAAGTGAAGCTGACTACATTGATTTCACAAACACAACAACGTTAGACATGAAGGAAAATGCTGCTTCTTTACAAGTCTATCACTTCTAACAGCTGATATAGTAGCAATGTACATTGAGAATCATGTTTGTAACACAAGTAGTTAGACAGCATCCTTAGGAATCTGCCAAATTTCATTACACAACAGCAAAATTATCTTTATGAGGACTCAATTTAATAGAAACTGGGAAAGTTATTTTTATACCACTAGAAGCACTACAAACTTCCTGTACAGACTACAACATTCGTTTCCTCCTATAGCTGTAGTAAGTCAGGGACTTCAAGGATAAACCTTAAAAGCAGGGAAAACAGTTTCAGGAATAGTACACTCACACAGTTTAAGCATGTTTTCAGTAAGACAGATTGCCTTTTGAGTCATTCTTTTCCTCCATGCTATTCTTTATTCAGAGTCAGATGTTCCCTTATGATTTAGTGAAGTTCTAAAAAAGCATGAAATATTTCCCTCCAATGTTGACAATACAAGGCAGACTTGATGGAATTCTCTCCTCCTCCCCCTGAAAAGAATATTTTCCCTCCCTTCCTTAGCTTCTCACAGACAGGAAAACACCACATCATAGTCTCTTGTTGTAGCATATTAATTACTTCTAGATTCTACTGCATGTATAAGTGGCAAGTGGCTGTTGTCACATACACATTTCCACTATTAGCAGATGATGATCAGAATATCTGAACTCTTCAGAAAAATAGCTGCTGTTACTGAAAAGCAAGCTCAGATTCTTCCCTTCCTTGTCTTGAATATGGATTGCTTTATACCTGATTAAGATCAGAAAAGTTTGTTAGCCTATACTAATTAGCATCACCTGACTCCTTTCACCTTCTAGAACACTAAGCTTCATGTCCCTGATACTCAGTAAAGCAACAACACTATTACATGAGGGTTAATAGAAATATAGGAGCATCTTCCAGCATGAGGTTCTAAAGCTATTGGTATGAGGTTTGTGGGTATTTCTACATTTGTGTTCGTTTGTTCTTCATACTGGAAAAAGGCCATTTCTGCAGTGTGCATCAAGCAAATGGACTTAGGCTGTCCTCACCTCAGCATCAAGCAAACACTCCTTCCTTGTGGTTCAGCTGCAGGTTGCAGGTGTTAGCCTCAGATGGGCTGGAAGGTCCAAAAACCAGGGAGAGCAGGTCTGATGATAGAAGAGACAAAAGGTACAGTGAATGAGGAAAAAGGCAGTTGTGCAGCTGTGGTACAGAGTGTCAGCAAAAGAAGCGGCAAACACAGGAAGGGAAAGCAAAGAAGTGTTGCCTCATGGCTTGCCTGAGACACTAAAGATGATCAGTTGATACTTAACGGATAGATGACTTGAGAGGAAGAATTGCAGCCTGCAGGAAATCCATACTGAATCTGAAAATCAAGAAAGAAAACTGCTAACAAATGGATATACAGAAGCATCAAGCTTGAGCTCAAAAGTGCAGCTAAAGCATCATTAGTGTTCACGCTCTATAAATGATCCAGTGTCCTGGAAACGTGACTTTCAAGACACTCTTAATTTATAGTCCTATGGTGAGAAGGTGGATATTTTTTAGATATTTCGGGGGGGCCCTGAGCTAGGTGATGTGGTACCGGTCACTTCCCTCAGATCACCAGGATCAAGTCTGGGAATCTCACATTTGCCTAAGCTCAAAGTACACTGATATTTGAGATGAGGGACAGGAGGAGGATTAAATCAAGTCAGAAGCTGACTTTAAGTGGGACTACAAGTTAAAACCCTAGAGACCCTGCAGAGCATGTGAAGCACGAGCCTAAAGCTCTGAATACCAACTCACCCCCATCCAAGACTACAGCTAATAAACAGATCCCAGGGCCGTGAGCCAGCCAGGAAATACGCTCCTGGTTATGCAAACAGCCAGCAAGAGTTCAGAGAACATGTGCAAGCAGGAATGACATCAAATAACAGGATCTGGGCATATTAAGGGGAAAAGCCCAACCACAGACTTACAGAGCTGACTGAACAGGACTCTGGAGAAAGGGAAGTGCATTGACAGCTCCTCCGAGCCCTTCATGCTCTGCACAAGCATTTGTACCTTCCCAAAGGTACAAACCAAGAACAGCAAGAAGCTGGTTGAAGCATTCACCAGGCTTGTTTAGGAATGCGTTTTAAGGTTTATCTCTAATTCCTTTCTCCAGAAAGAAGGTATCTCATGCAAGCAGCTGGATAAAAAGAGAACAAAGATGTCTGAAAAAGGCACTGAGCCTTGTACCTGATCCTCATATAACTGACCTCAGCTCATCTATCCAGCCTGTCCAGATCCCTCTGCAGAGCTTTCCTATCCCTTCAGTAGATCAACACTCCTGCTCAACTTGGTGTCATCTGCAAGCTGACTCAGGGTGCACTCGATCCCCTTGCCCAGATCATTGATAAAGATATTAGACAGACCTGGCAACAATACTGTGCCCTGGGGAGCACCGTTTGTGCCATGAGCAGCCAGCTTCTGCAGGAGAATGCTGTGGGAAACAGTATCAAAAGCTTTACTAAAGTCTAAGTAGACAACATCCACAGCCTTTTCCTCATCCACTAAGTGGGTCACATTGTCATAGAAGGATATCAGGTTAGTCAAGTAGGACTTGCCTTTCAGAAACCCATTCTGACTGGGCCTGATCACCTGGTTGTCCTGTATACGCTGCATGGTGATGCTCAAGATGATTTACTCTGTAACCTTCCATGGCACTGAGCTCAGACTGACACAGGCTTGTAATACATCATTTCTGATGAACTTGAGAAGGCAAGAGAACAAAAGTATTAAACAGACCTGTAGTGAGCTATAACCAAAAGTTATGGCCTGTACTATAGGGACACAGCACATCTGTACGACTTCAGACTCCTACAGCTTCCTACAGGACAGGCGTAAACCAGTGGGCTGAATCACTCTTACTTTACTTGATGAGTAATTTAAATGAATTGCACTATAATATTTCCTATTTAAACTAGTAAGTTACTCCATATATGGGAAACAGTGATAATTAAGGAAGATATTCAGATTGTCTCCTTTAATCCATTTACAAGGAAAGCAAAAAAAAATTGCTTCAGAGTTCACACACCCGGTGCTGTTTTGCTCTGCTTTCCTGTATGACCACATTTTTTCGTGCAAGGGCTCTGCCCATGCTGCTTCTTGCTGCTTCCAGAGTCTCATATCTCAGTTGGTGATTGCTTAGCAAACAGTTCCTCCTTTAACTAGAGTCTTAAACCAGTTATGGTTGCACATGACATACAGACTTTTTCTGTCTGCTGAGCGGGGCACACTACAGACACCACGTTTTTCTGGCTGCAAAGAAATTTCCATCCTTCTAGACAAGGAGAGAAAACTCAAAGAGTTATGAGTAGGAGGTAAAAATACATTTTGGGTCACGCTATTTTCCCCTTATACTAACTTATTAGCTGCCTTTCAGCCTTGTCTTCATTTGTTGGTTATGGCTCAGGGTCTTGGGACCAGGGCTGATGGTCCCAAGATGATACCAGAGGGCTGTGATAAAAACTTGTTTTCCAGTCCTACACCTGGGGTATTTTCAGTGTGGTTTTAGGCAAGAAGCATTAAAGTGCTTGAAAACTGCATCCCAAGGGAATTAGGCTCCCTAAAATAGAGATTCAGCTCCAAATCAATTCTTAGCCACAAAAAGCAAGTAATCCTTTGCCTCCATGCTTTGGTATCTTATTTATAATGAAAGTGTCCTTTCCTTATTGCTTTTAATTTAGACTTTAAGGATTAGTTGGGTGGGGTTCATCTGGGTTTGTACAGTACATAGCCCAACAGCACCCTGATGCAGTAAATCGCAATATGGCGAGAGTGAAGTACATTTGCTCCCAAATCAGGCTGATGTCCATTATACCTTTAATTCATCCCCAGAAAGGTGCTAACGCCATATTTATTCATTTCTTGGAAACACACAACTCGACCAAAACTTACTAAAAGCTTCTAGAAGTCTGTGTCACCCGTACCGGGTCTGATTCCCCCAGGAGCAGAGCACAACAGGACACAAGTACTGCAAGACTCATTCCTGCTTCTACCTCTCTGATTTAGGATGGGGAAACCTATTTGGGTTTTGCTGCCACCGTGTGGCCATTGAGAGCAAAGATCTTAAAGCAAAATGCTGTAACTGTCGCACAGCTCCAAAGCTGCGATCAGGCTCCAGTCCCTATATTTTCTTTACACAGGTGAATTACGTAGCTTATTTTTCAGGCAAAAAGAGTCATTATCAAATAAGTATACTTTTATTTTGAGGGAAAAGCTGAGAAATTAGGGCCTGAGTATGACTCTCCTGATAAGAATAAAGTCTGATACTGATGGAAGCTCTCAGCATCTCCAGTTAACAGTTTCTGCAGCCCTCAGCTCCACAGGTGAAAGTGGTGCCCAAAGGACTCAAAGTGAGCATGAAAATAGATCATGTCTTTGCTCTGCAGTGTATCTGTTAAGGAAGCATCCTCACTGTCTTCCTGTAGCATTTTCTGTCTTGTATCTACCAAATAGCATTAGCACTTTCATGACTCAAATACATGTAGACCCTCTCCCACCACCAAGTATTGCCATCTCTTGGGTAAGCCACACATGGAAATTTTGAACAAGCCCAAAAAACAAATTAGTACATCATAAAAGAGTGTGGAGGCAAAATGAAAACATGCATTACTCTCATGTCTCTTTCCAGTGAACATTAGCATAGATGGATGGAAAACATAAAAGCCTCTTCCCGATCTCATGCTGGCTTTGGCTTCGAGGCTTATACCCCTGTGAACTCAAAGGCTCAGTGTAACCAAAAATCCCCAAAGCACCTGAGAAGCAGTCACTCACCAATTCATAGGTAACTGCTGAGTACCTGCTGAGTACAGAGGGAGAGTGTGAAGCAAAGGGCAGCATCTCAAAGCCACTTAATTCCAAGTCCTGGGGTCTACATAGGATAAACAGAAATGTGGAAAATTGCAGAGAAAAAGAACAGATGATGTGACAGTTTCTAAGGGCAGCTGCTTCCATTTGACTTCTGAGCTTTTGCTTCTAATAACAAACCAACCTGAGCATTTTGTACAGCTGTAAGTAACCAGAACTTCCCTCCAGCTTTGTTAAGCTCCCCCAGGTTCTTGTTAGCTGTAGCGCAACAGAAGCGGATACAAAATGCCATTTCAAATCCCCCAAGTTTAGGGTCACCATAACTTGCCCCTCTTCCTTCCCATGATTTAGAGCAGTTTTAAGTGTGCTTTAAATTACATTACCTGACAGACCAACCCAGAGTGAGCTCCAGGAGCCATGGATTACCACTCTGGTGAGAAAAACCTCTATGGAAACCCAGTATCTGAGTACATGCGTTAATGTTAAAGAGATCCATGCTTTATCCTAGCTTCTGTGGTGTCATCTCCCATTCGTTTCAGAAACAAGATGAGTCTTGAAATGCTTTCATATGGCTATGATGCTCTCTCGTTCATTCCTGCCTGTTAAACAGCTTCCAGAGATGATGCCCATTGCAAGGTCTGATAACTTATGCTAGTATACTTCATGTTATTTTTTATTGCATGGCCTAGAATAATTGACAACAACCCTATTAGCTGGCAGCAAGACCTGGAATACATAGATACACATCCTTGTAGGTATTAAAGTCACAGATTGCCTCTAAGATGGAAACAAAGAAGTCCTGTCTTAAAGCAATCTTGTCTCATTAATGCACACAATTTGCTGGCAGTTTATCATTTTCCCTGGAAGCTAAAGCTTACTGTTGCAGTCAGGCTGCTTCTGTCAAAACAATGTTTTGCATGCATCCAACAAGCAAATTTTAGGAAGAAAGGAGGAAAAATGAAAGGCTTAATTTGCAGAGACCTTATAAGTCTTAGAGCAGCAATTCCATGCATTATCTCCCATCTGGCCAGTGTTAAAACCTTGAAAGCAATGTGCCTGAAATAATACAGAACCCAAAGTTCTGGATCATTACTTTTTTTTCAGGGTTAAATATTGGCTGAAATTCAAAATGCAGGCAGTATGTCAGCCACTGCTGTGCTTTTACACTGTATTATTCAGAGAAAAATGTTTTAGGTTACTCTGTAGAAAGCAAACACTTGCAGCCTCATTGTGAACTTGCTCAGCTCCTTTCATTCTACAGGGATGTCAAAACATCTGAGATTCCTGTATCCAGTAAATGTTTGTAAGCAAGAGGATCCCCCCACCCCATAATGTGAGAGCAATAGTTTTTGTGTCCAGCCATCTCAATAAAAGAAATACATGCAGTTCATTATAATTCATGGCCTATGGACACATATTACTGGTAAGTATTCTGCATTTAATTGCATCATGTTGATAAACATGGCAATAGACACAATTATCAATTTTCCCCAGCAGAAAATCAGGGGTTGAAACTCAGAAAAACAGATATATATATGTGCAAGATAGAGAAAATATCTCAAATTTAGCTACTTATTGATCAGTGGAGGAAGAGGAAATCCATTTCTACTAAAGCATTATGCTTCTGCTTTGCATTATCTATACCAAGAATGGTCTGAAGATGGAGAACTTCTTTACAGTATTTCCCTCAGTTCAGAGAAAGAAGCCTCTGGAAAGCCTGTCCAGCGCAATTACTAGACTTGCCTGGTAAAACTAAATTACTTCATTGATCCTCACAGACATCCTCCTCCCCGTTGCAGTCCATGTGGAGAGGGAGGCATAGGGACTGAAAAAATTGGAGTCTAAATGTACCTGGAAAACAGACTAGAAGCCTTGATTACATTTTCCATCAAGTTACCCTGGATTATTGTATTGCAGTCCAAGAATTTGATTAGCAATTTCTCCTCTTCATTCATCCTCATGACATCTGGATTTCAAACCTTTGATCCATATCTGCAAACATGCTAACACAGATTCCAGCTAGGTCTTGTTGCAACCCACTCCTGACATAGTAGGATTTAAGTGTCAGAAACTTTGCTTTCTTTGTGGTTAGCTAGTGCAAGTTCCCTAAAGGCAGAAATAAGGGAAGCCCAGGGCAAACTTGGATTGTTGTCAAAGCGAGGTGTGTGAAGCAAGTTTTCTTACCTTGTGTGTGGTGTGTAAACAAAATGAAATATTACCTCTAGAAGTGGAAAACGTAAAAGTGAATTTCATACCTTCTGCTTGGACACAGGTCCTGTCTTTAGGCTTGTGCAGCGCTCATAGGCGCAGCCAGGTTTTTGGCATGTGCTGAAAAGTGCTTACAAATGACTGAGTTGTGCTTGTTTGGAATCAGGGGAAGACACAGAGACCAACTCCCCTGCAGCACACCTCATCCCAGAGCACATGCTGTGCTAGAGACAGTGGTGCTAGCTTAAAGCCTAAAAAAGCTCTACCCGGATACCTAGAGTGTTAACAACAAAAACCAAGAAATATCATCAGCTTATGTTATTACAGTGGAACTTTACTTGCCACAGGGCCCATTTGCAAGACTGCAAGACAGAAAAATGAAAAGCCTCCCTACATCCTCTACTACCTGTATATTCATTTTGGGGTTTTCAGGCCATTTCAGGGACTTATGCAAAGACTAAGCTCCCCCAAAGCTTTCTAGCAGTAGCTGTACAACCTTCCCCTTGTGCAGTGTTACTGGTACTACTATCACACCAAAGACAAACTGCTAGCTCCAAATCACATGGATTTAGTTGTTTAGCCTGATAGGTTACCAGAAAAAAAAAAAGATCCAGCTGCAAGTTCCCTTGGATCTGGGGCTGCTCCCATGGAGCACACTAGGCAAAAAAAGAAGGTTTGGAAAGCCTACAGGGCATCCAGCTGAAGAGCAGCTCCAGGAGGGACCATGAACAGAGCGGTTTTACAGGTGCTTGGCTGCAGGGAGCATTTGCTTTGCAAAGCTCAAGAAATCATCAAGAAAAGGTGGTTTGGGGTTATACCACCTGCAAACGCAGGGAGAAGCTGGAGGGCTTTACTGCTTAGTGAACAAGAGTGATGCCAGCAGATGGCACCGGGAAACCATAAATCCATCTGCAGGATGCAGGATTACAGCTGGTTCTGCTGCCTCCAGCTCTGCAGCAATCCTTCACACAGCTAGACAGCACAGCATTAGATGCCGTACACTGATAAGTATAATTATTCTGCATTAACCCTTGTGCAGGGTTTCAGCTCCATTTATTTACATCCTGCCCCTGCTGTGGGAAGGCTGATAATAGTTATCTACAGAAAGGGAAGAAAGTAAGTGGAAATTTAATGGGCTGCCTATTGATACATTGAAAATTTGGCATAGCAAGGGCAGGTATTATCCTCCTCAGCTAGCCCAGTACCCTGCTCACTAGTCTCAGCTGCAGGAAACTCATGATGTGAATTTGGCCCCAGCATACCCCCATATATGAGCAGGCGGAGAGGCTTGTAAATATTGTGGTTGAATTTTAATTCAATTATATTTCTTTATTTGCACTGTATTTAGGCCACTCTTTCATGGAAATTCCTACCGCATTTATCATCCACAGGGCACCTGAGATTTGGCTCTTATTTCCACAACCTTCTCAGGAAAATGACACCAGTTACTGACAAAAGGGGGGAGGGAATCACTTTGCTAAGTATAACAGATATTTTCTTTCCAACTGTTGTCCCACAGCAAAAGGACAGTGTAGTTTGGCCAGCAAAGCCCCTGAAAACTGTTCCCAGCAATTGCTTCAGAGGCTGGGATATGGGAAAATGCTGCCTTTGTGACAGCAAAGGGAAACACAGGGGAACAGGAGAGAGCAGCTGCAATTGCAGGGCTAAGCCTTGGCCAAGGGAAGTTGTATTTACAATATCACTGAACTCCTGAATTTTTACCATTCCAGGTATTGTTCTGTAGTGTTCACCTCCAAATCTTATGAAATTGCCTGCAAATCTTATAAAGTCTTTCCCCACAGCACCATTCCCTTCTATAGATTACCAAGAGAGCTTCCAGTTTTAGGAACAGCAATATTTACCTTTGCTGTTGCATACCTCCTTCTAGAGCCATGTCTTGGAGCTTTTAGGAGTATGCCTAATCAAACAAGACTCTCTATACAGACTTCAAGAAGAGGTAACTCGAGTAAACACTATGTGACTTAAAACCTTGAAAGCTAATATTTGGCAAGCTCTTGTGTTCACAACTTTGGCAAGGCTCGCCTCTGGAAATAAAGCAAGAATATCTTCTCCTTGAAAATAAAAGTCAGAGAGGCAAATCCACACCCAGTGCTAACGCTGGAATTCCTGACTTAATACATTATCCTATGCTGGGAACAACCATACCCAAATGCTCGTGTTGTAGAGCCAGGTTTTACAGATGCAGACCCCCAGGACAAGACTTTCAAGAGTAGTCTTTGTATCTGCCTAATCTGTATGGGCAAGTTACTTGTGAAAAATCTGAGTCTCAGCACAGCAAAAGCAGGTGGATGAGAGGCAACCAGGGATTGATAAAAGAAAACTGAACGCTCAGCTTGGTGGGGAAGTAGCTGTAAATGTACTGTGAGCCATAAAGAGTGCCCCAGCTCTAACACTCTTGCTTTTAGTAAGTTAGCACAGGTCCCTCACAGATTTAGCAGATGCTCTATGAAAAGCTGCATTTGTAAAGGAGACCCTGAACACTCCAACTCATATGATTTCATAGCTTTTTATATATTAGCTCACTGCTGAAGCAAAGCTTTCAGTCCTGTGCATTAGTGATAAGGAGGGAGAAACCACAGCACGTAAGTCCCATTGCCTGAACAGTGTTCGAACAGTACCTTCTTCTTCCTAAGAAAGTCAAAGACCAGCATCATCATCCCACATCTCTAACATGAAAACTAAGGCACAGAAAAGGGGATGAACTGTGCTCAGCAGGATGGCTGACAGTTTGACTGGAGCAGATCCCTCCAGATTACATTAGCTGTGCATTTGCTTGACCCCACTGTAACTTTCAGAAGGAGCAAAGCCCAGTTATCTTTCTTTTGCCTCTACTCCCAAACTCTTCAGCAGAAAAGGAGCACACTGTTGTTTTTCCAGGAGGATACTAGCAATAACACAGTAAACACAATTCTCTTGAGCTATCTTAGTGTACAAACCAAAGAAGTCATAATTTGCAAACCAGCTGCACTCAGCTCCGTAGAGGTCTCGGGGATTAATTTCTCACACATGTGCGGTGGATATTTATCTAAATTGTTCCTGCACTTCAATGGACTGCAGACTCAGTTCCAGCTTTCTCACTGTCTGTTTAGGAATTGCTCTCAGATTGCAGGTGGTACTACTCTACAGTGAATGGCACTTCCTCAGGGACACTGGCTATGGGGTACCATAGCCAAGAGCACAGAGCATGCTGTTGTGGTCTATACCAGGGCAACACAAAGTGTTGCAAGGTCACATCTTGAGCAAGGTCTCCTGAGACCTTCACAGATGTTTTGGAAACTATTTTGCAGCAACAGATTCGTTAGGAGAACTCGGCAGGAACTCTGCACTCTCATCTCCCTGCAGCCGCTTCCTGGCACATTATAGCAACATGTTGAGGCACTGCTAAAAATCCCACATGTAAACAGCTTTATGCAGCACTCACTTTTACTCCCCAGAGCCACCAGCATTTGAAAATGAGGAGCGATTTCCAACATCATGAGCAGCCCCACACTACCGTTTTTGTTTGGGCACTGCAGACGATGGTAGCACAACGTTACTCAAGAGTAAAGGTTTTAATTTTTCCAACATGCAACAATTGCACTAGCAGCAATGAGAAAAATCTCAGTGCATACAGGTATTTGGATAAGCACAAAAACCTCCTGGCATGCATCCAGCCTAAACCACTTTTTCCTTTGATGTTGGATTCCATCTACCTAATGTAATGGCCCATTGGTTTGGTTGTCAAGCAAGAACTGGACCTGAGGCACATGCATTTGGAGGTAGATGACTAATCCAATTAAGTGGAAGCAACAGGAACTTGAGATCCCTTTTGTATTCTGGACATGAGAGGGAAAGAGGCATAAACAAGGGAATTCTATTTACTGAAAAAGTTAATGTGAGAGTCTTGTTTGGGAATCTTGCCACAGACAAACATGGAAGTAATTTTACTGGTATAATTAATAATTTTCCATCAGCTTATCTCCACGTGTTTTCATGGTAGCAGGTATCACTGCTTTGATTCTACAGAAAATCAAAGACAGATGAAATATCTTCTCCAAATACCTTCTTCCTTCCAGTCCAGTAGCAGGGCCTGGAAAAAAAACACAGATCTCAAGTAATACCTGTATGTCTAGCAAATGCAAGGCTCACCTTCTGATCCACTTTGATGTCTGTGTTCAGGCAAGGTCTTCAGAAGCTTCAAAATAAACTTAAAGAGAGAGTTCCTGTATTGCTTCACTTATCCACACCTGTTTCAACACAATTCCATTTTGCAGACCAATGTGGTATCCCTTTTTCCACAGCACCATTTCTGTAAGTATTGCAAAGCCAACCACACAATGCCTGTTTCATGGTGAACTAGATTCTCTTAGGTGGCCCCACTACTTCACTAAGCAAAAACAGCCTCCCTGCAAGTATACTCTCCAGCTCTTACATACAAATCCTGGGAACCTCTTTTGCTCTTTATCCTTGAATTATTGATAATGAGCATCTTCCCTGGGTGCCCTTCACATCAGGGAAGCTGTTTCTTTGTTAAACACCCAGCAATTCCTCTATCAGAATTGCAACCTTGAGGCATAAGTAAACTTTCCACCCTATTCTATGATTCTATTCTCTTTTCCCGTAGCCAAAGTAGAATGCTGTCAGGAATACAAGTCAAAAGCAGCAGCTGCTTAGCAGCAATCATTTATAAGTCTGCACAAACTGAGAACGCCACAGTCCTTGGGGTAGTTACAAGGTTCCCTCTAGGCAGACAGTACCTGAATATTAAAGACAAATCTACAGTGTTGAAGTATCATGATAGCAGCGTACAGGCAAGAGCCTGTAAACTTTCATCATGAGTTCATAGCTCTTAAGAGCAGTGATTTTTTGAATGAACATATAAAGGCAGAACAATACAGTATCTGCTTCACTGGATTGACTTTTTGCATTTCTGTTGAACACAAGCCATTACTGATAAACTTCATTTTCACCCGCCCAGTTCCTTTGGCAACTCTAGATCCTAATTCCCTCCTCCTTGCTCTGGAAGTGATTATAGGAGCTCCCTGAAGGCCAGAGCAAGATGCACTGCTTAGAAGGTACCAAGACAATTTCTTAATGTGAACAGCAGTGATAGTTGCCCTCTGCAGTGCAAGCTAATGCAAAATGCTAGTAGTACCAAGAACACCAAAACAGTCCTTGAACTGCCACATTTTTGTGAATACTTCCAGATCCACAGGAAATCAGTGTCCTAGAACAACATACAGACTCTCTGCCCCCTTGGGGGCAACAGGATATCAATAAACAGCTATTTCACCTCAAATGTAGTTACTCAGCTATCTCAGCTGCCTCCCCATCTCAGTCTACCCTGAATATTCCCATGTTAACATTCACTGTCATCACTCCTTTTCAACAAGTTGATTTTTCTCATAAGGGACACCCCAGCAGCTTTAGGCTCTGGCAATTCACACACTCTTTAATAAGATAACGCTAGTACAGCTACTGTGTGTTTGCAAGCTTGGGTAGATGCCCCATTAAAAGACTTATCAAACTTAAAGTGGAGCATTATCACAGGAAAACGAAAGCTTCGTACCACTAGCAACTCCATATCAGATAAAGAAACAGCAACATAAAGCCCTAATGGGAAGTCCCTTTCAATAGGGACTTTTAATAAGTAACTCAAGTTCACGTAAAATCGGTCTGCACTTTTATGGCTACACACTTCTCACTCTGCCAGGGGAATCCATAACCATCACTGCAAGGATTAGCTGCAAGCAAGTAATTTGCTCCAATGGATGGTGAGATAAGCAGCAACCACAATCATCTGCTAAGAAATATAGGTATTTCTTATACATATATATATTATGTACTGGGAGCTGGACTGCCATTTGCACCTCTGAATCAAACTTTGCATTTTCGCTGGGTCTGGCATTTTGAGATACAACCCAGATATTTTGTGAGGATTCTTGCAGAGTGTTTCTACAAGAGTTCTGTAACTGATAAACCTGTCAGCTCTGGCCATAACTCTACCATTTCTGTTCAGAGTTTATGCACACATAGAAGAGCTGCACACAGCACAGGTTTTAATTTCACATTTTAGACCCTAGGACAGAAGATTCCTAAGAGCTGTATCACAAGATTTTCACTTGACCAGCCTTTCTCTCAATATTTATAACAGAAAAACTGGTCAGGGGGTTGGGAGTAGATTAGAAATATAGCAATTAGAAATACAAGCCTAAGCTTGAGCAGAGGATTTTCTATGTTTTCGTCTTGCTTTGACTCAGTTAGAACTTCTGGGGTCTAGAAAGTTATCTCTTGGTTGAAGCTCTTCCAGTACATAGGGAATCCTTGAAATTTCTGTATGAATGTTCATGTACAAGCTCATACAGCAGCTACAATTTCTTGTGAACACTAGGCTTCTCGGGCATTTGGCTTTACAGAAACGTTCAAAATTCCCTGGAAAAATTACACCAGAAACCTCATAGCCATATCTCCAAGCTCACCTTTTGCACTCTAAACTGTGCTTTCCAGCAATACCAGCTCCATGAGAATGAGTTGCCTTCTCGGTTGGAATTACTCTGTTTGACCAAAATAGTTAACTACCTTCTTGCTCAGCCTATTTTGGGGATATTGCTCATTAAGGAATTTGTTTAAAGAGATGGGAAAGAATCTCCCTTTCTTTTGTTTCTAA
Source organism: Psilopsiagon aurifrons (assembly GCA_025447955.1). Taxonomy (NCBI): domain Eukaryota; kingdom Metazoa; phylum Chordata; class Aves; order Psittaciformes; family Psittacidae; genus Psilopsiagon; species Psilopsiagon aurifrons. The sequence goes on along the minus strand of JAOEHY010032583.1, from coordinate 74,553 downwards.
ATGGATCAAATGAAATATAACCCCAAGCTCTTTCTGTGGCTAAAACCAGTAAGTACAGGTAGCCAAGGCGTGCTGGCAGGCAGCAGATCACCACTGAGTAAACGCACATTACTCACCTCACAGCAACCAAGCAACCCTTCATTTCGACTCTCAAACTGTAATTAATGAGAGCAGCATGAAAAATGTAATCTAATGGTCCTTCCATAAATCATCACATATTTATGAAGGGAAAAAGGAAAGTTTAACAGAGCTGGTCAAATACAGACCCTACTCCACACCCAAATTTCTGCTCTGCCTCCCCAAAATCTGCTTTAATATCATTTTTACCATCAGCATGTATTAACACCAGCAATGCCTCAGTGGAATACAAAGGTTGAAGACAGTAATGTACTTTAGCAATAGGAACGGGCCACGAAGCTATCAAGCCTGAATCAATACCCCATTTCTAGCTACCCTTTGATAGTTTATTATAGTCTATTTTGTGTTCTAATGCAGAATAGCAGCCAGTTACTGCTGGATTTGTGAAACTACATACTTGGGCCTGAATGGAGATTTTTCCGTAAGTTTGCCAAGATCAGAAAGCAATCAAAGCACATGTCCAGTACATCAGGTCCTTCTTGGGTAATCATTTTTCCTATCCCTATATTCAGACTCAGGTTTGTTTTAGAGGTTCCATCTTAGTTCCTTACAAAATGCTATAGAATACTTACCAGCCACACTCTTTTTTTTCACAGCAAACATGATGAAGTCAACAGTAGAGGAGGCCAAAAGTCTTCCAGATGAAAACTATAACCTTTGTATTCAGGACATGCGAAACAGCAACTTTAGAAAAATCTCTCCTTTTTAATTACTGTTGCTGGCATAATTAGGTCCGTGCCTTGAATGTTGACTTTGATACCAAAGGATGCTCTCAGTCTCCTACATCAGATGAAGGAGCAGCAGCTGCAAGGGAGCTCCTTTGGACCAGCTAAAAAGCAGCGCTTCCAGCAAGGCTCACTAATAAACCCTGGCCAGAAAATGACAACTGTCAAGCTCAGGACTTCAGAGCCAAGCCATGAACCAAAACCAAAATCTGATGAAAGCAAGAAAACCCCAACGAGGGATCCCTTGCTTTGGGTGGGCCAGCTCAGTGCCTTTGTTTCTTCTTCTTACACAGCCTGAAGGGGGAAAGTCATTGCAAATTCAACAGAGGAGGAAAAGCAGTTCTGGCTTTGCCTTTCCCACAAACAGCTGTGCCAATGCACCAGCACCTGGTCCAATTCTCAGCAGACAGGAGCTTTCACAGACAAATCTCCTCTGCACTGGCACTTCACTGGCAGCCTCACCAGGACTCCCAGCCCAAAGGCTGTAACAAGCCATTCCAATTAAACCAGTCACCCCTAAAGAGCTTCCTTTTTCTGAAGGAAGGAAATAGGCTCCAATTCCATTGGCAGGAAAGCTGGCATCTTTGCCATGATTCTTTTCTTTGCCAGCCTTTTTTTTTCCTCCGGTGCCAGCTTTGCCCCCACGTACACAAAATCCAGCTTTTGCTTTTTGGCCTGGTTCTGTCATCGCAACTCATTGCCAGCAGCACTTTGTTTTATCCCATTTCATGACTTACATGTGCAGCATTGTCTTGTTCAAATTATGAAGGCACAAGCACCACCTGCAATTGGTTTGTGGGGTTTTAATCTGCCTTTTCTGCGTGTTCAGGTAACCCGTGCTGCCATTTTCTAGGCATCAACAACTCCATGATTTCTGGCTGATTTACCCCAAAACTCCATATCCTGAAATTTTGTGGTTATGAGAACACTGGGTTTAAGGGAAGAACAGAATTGGCGAATCACAGAAATTGCATGTAATAACATAAAATCATAGAATAGTTAGGGTTGGAAAGGACCTTAAGATCATCCAGTTCCAACTCCCCTGCCACGGGCAGGGACACCTCCCACTAAACCATGCCACCCAAGGCTCTGTCCAACCTGGCCTTGAACACCGCC
>JAOEHY010032583.1:31177-72474 GCA_025447955.1 Psilopsiagon aurifrons | reverse complement strand
AGGCTGCTATGAGATCTCCATGCAGCCTTCTCTTCTCCAGGCTGAACAGCCCCAACTTTCTCATCCTATCTTCATACAAGAGGTGCTCCATGACTGACACCATGCTAAAATAACAATTAAAGAGGAAGCAGGTAGCAAAAGGAAGAGGCAGAAGGACAAGTGGCATCACCAGAAAGATATATACTGCAGTTCTGACTACAAGGGAAAAATAAAAAGCCCAGACAGAAGGTACTTCAGTGGTAAGGGGGTTGGAACCAGATAATCTGAAGGTCCTTTTCCAACACAAACTATTCTAAGATTCAACCTAAGCTTCATTCCCAGGGAAGTTTCCAAGTCCTGCAAAAGGTACGTTTGCCTCTTAAAAGTGCACTTGTATCAGTACAACTCCTCTCAAGGCTGGAATAGTATCACATCACTAAAGGCCACAGGATCAGGCCCTACAGGAGAAATGAATGGCATCAAACAGTTCATAATTCCTCCTTCTCCTCCTCTGCCTGGATTTCCTATGGCATTTATCTGGGATTAGTGTGATATGCCCTGATTTCCAAAAATGTGCTTTGGGCACCTATAAAGTGCTTTTTCTTCCAGGATGTGTGAATAATGGCAGCCTTGCCAGAATTGCACTCAGCAGCAAAGTTCTGGGCCCAAACCTGTTCGTGCACAATTGTCCCCCATCTACATTTCCTCTCCCATCACCTGCATGCCCTTCACTAAAAGTATGCATGCAGTATTTCCAGATAGCTTTACAGGAACCAATCCTACAGTTGAACATACTTCCAAAAAGGAACAAAGCCACATTTACCCAAGCAAAAGAAATATTTGAAAACTCAGATGATTAAATGCAGCCTGCTGTTCATTTTACCTCTGCAGTCTCCAGTAAGTACATAAATCCTGGTTTCACTTTGAGACGAATTGTCATATTACAGCCCCGTTATACAGGCGCACACTCATTCCTTGCTATAAAGAGAAGAAGAGAAATCCATGCCAGATTAGGACATATGGAATCTCTGTTTATGGATAAATCATTTTTAAAACCCCTCTCTTTCTCTCTCCATGAGTCATACGTGAATTGCTGAAAGTGTCCTGTCAACAATAGTTTATTTACATACAGAACTAATTAGCATTATTATGGCAGACTGGAGGAGCAGGATTATAGCTGAGAGACATCATAAAACGAGCGATGCCATTTTAGGAAGGTTGGGGAATAGAGGTTTGCAGATCTCTAACCCAGAAGTGTATAAATTGGCCACCTTCCAAGGATGTCAAGATGAAACTCATTTTTTAACATAACTTCCATTACCAATAATAATATTACTTCTAAATTAAAAGCCTGAGTCCTAATTTGTATTAGCTTGATGTTTGTTTGCAATAGGCATTTCATAGTAGAGCCTGCTCAGCTTCTTTTGCTTACAGCCCTCTTTCTCATCTTCATATGTTAGCACCACAGTGTTTAGTTTAGATTTCGGTACCCCATACTCATTAGTAATTTTGAAAAGTTTTAAATGCCCCCAAACATTTATATTCCATATTTGAAGATTGCTTAAAGTCAGCAACTAAACTTTAAATAAAATTAAATTTATGCAGCCTCTTTAAACTACTGAGCATAGTACATACAGCTACTCTGGGACTTGCATAGACCTTTCATCATCAGTAAGTGCCTCAAGATAATTACATGCTCCAGTAGCTTATAGGGGTCTAGAAGATATCACCACATAACTTGCTTTATAATGGAAGAAAAAATCATCTCTGCTAGAGCTGGGAGTATAACTCAAAGGCATTTCCATAAATACATAAACACTGTGAAATGAATTCATGCGATGTGTGGGGATTTCATTTTCAGAGCTGCTAATGTGTTTGCTCATTAATTTGTCAGGAATGCTCACTTTGATTTGCTCCATTTACCTTAGGAGGGTGTTCAACAGCAAAATAGTTGAAACTGGAAAATCAGACTATGCAAAATAAGGGCATCTTAGGTAAGCTTTACTAACATAGCTTTGTCCTTGCACAGATGTCTTCCCACTTAGAATAGCCAATTGGAGAAAGACCATGGACCAGAAGCTGCTTTGAACACTGGAGAGGATCTCCCATCCCACCACACTTGACCAATGGAGATTCTACCTCCTCTGCTGCATAGAGAGATGATCGCCTCTTAACATACTTATTTTGAGAGGATCTCTCCCCAGGATGACACCTCACTCCTCATCAGTTGCCAATCTGCTGGGGCTCAACTGCTTCACATGCAGTGACAAAGCATATCAGTGCACAGAAGACTCTAGGAAAGCTATCAAAATCTTTGCAGTTTTAGTTAATAAATGCTGTCAGGCAGGCTCCACATTTCCCTGAGATTATTTCACAGAATGGTTTGGGATGGAAAGGATCCTAAGATCATCTACTCCCAACCCCCTACACCATGGGCAGGGATGCCTCACACTTGAAAAGATTGCCTTACAGAGCTTCTTAAACCTCAGTCTCCAAGCAGAGAGCCTCCTTTGGAGGGCACTGACTCCCAGCATTGGAGTCTGAGCAGGAGAGAGCACTTTGACAGGACATGGAAAGGCACTTTGTGCTCACTGCTCTGCATGACAGCCCTGCAAGGGTAAAACCCTGATGCCTCCAGCCCTCCGCACCCTTAACAAGGGACAAAGCCATATAGAAGACAAAAGAGCTCTCCCACTCTGCAGGTGTCAGCTCGGCTGTGACAGTCACACATCACATGCTTTCTTTGTTGTCTGTCACCCTTTAATCATCTGCGGCCATATCTGGCTATGTGGGTTTGCCCTGCTCCCAAATGCTCAGCACCACTGGTTTGAGAATGGTCACCTAACCCCAGCACAGGAGCAAGGGCTTGCAAGCAGGAAGCATGGCCAAGTTCTGATCAAGCAAATGGAAACTTGCACAGCCACGAATGCCTAAAAATGGCACGAGGAGGTATCAGATAAGCACAGAGTATTTCTGCCATCATTTGTTTCTGTTTGGCGCAGCTGTTTACGGTTTGGGGTGGTTTGCTTGATTTCTCTTTTTTGCAAGCATGTTCTTAATTTTCCCCCTTGCCTGGAGTTTTCCAGTTTCTGACCAGTTTTAATGGTAAACAACAGCTGAGCAATAAAAGGATTTGGACCTGGAGAAGTTGCATTGCTCAAAAGCCAAAGAATGAAGTTTCAAGCGTGCTAAGAACTGAATTTAACACAGTGAGGTGCAGAGCCTACTCCACCACCACGAGCTTTTCTGCGGGTATTACAGGACTGCACTGTTTTTTTCTCCCTGAAAGAGGATGAACACATAAGCCCTGGCCTGGCAGCAAGAGAAGTGAATACTGGCAAAAGCACTGGCAGCACTCACCAGCTTTGAGATTTAGAGAGCAATCCTAGATCTAAAGAGCAATTGGGGATGGCAATGGGTGGGAGAACAGAAACAAACACTAGGAACCTCAAGAAAGTGTTTATATTTCCTAAGCAAGGCTTGGCAAAGCCTGCCAGCTGAGATAAGCAGATGATCTAAGGTACTTCCTTTCCAGCTCCATTTGGGATGGCAACACCCCAGATGCCCCATCCCAAAAGGAGATGCTAGCACCCCCCAGATCTGCAGTGCTGCTCTGGGTCCAGATCTGTCCTCCAGGTACACAGCACATGTGTTGGGCTGTGCTTCCAGCAAGCACCACTACTATTTACCTTGCACACTCCTGAAATTGATATTTGAAACTCCAGCTTCCAGTTCTTCACATCTTTAGAGAGGTATTTTGTCCCTTTCCTCGGCATTTTGATCTCTAAACACTCGAATAAGTGGCATTTTGATTGTATTACGATGGGGGCAGCAGGGATATTCTTCTGTCACTACAGCACATGCACTTAATACATAAGAGGCTCTCAGTGTTCAGGTTTCACTCCTGACATGGTTTTTCTGTGCAAACCATTTATTATGCTGAGTTGGCATTTATACACCCTCCCCTTTCCCCATTTGAAATCTGAGGCAAATATAAGCTTGAAGTCGTAACTCTTTTTTTGCTCAGAAAGCTTTGCTCGCTGGTGTTTACATGTGGCCACCCAAATTCCAGACCGAGCTGCTGGATCCTTGTTTCACTGTTCACAAAGCGTGTAAGGCCTGGCTGGTGCTGGTTCCCACATTCCTGATCCGGGCAAGCCAGACTCAGGTTCCTAACTTGTGGGCTGCACCTCTCCCCCATGCATCTAAATTTACAGGGATGAATCTACACAAAGAAAAGCCTGAACAAGTGCAAACTAATTTTTCCACAAATTTAAAGTGCAGTTTAGCCTCCCCTTCCTGCCTTCTCTCACCATCATCCAGCTGTGCCCATAAACCCGAGTCTGACAAACCAATGCAGGAGTTGAAGGGAGCCATTAAATCTGTTCCCTGGAGCTTTAACACTTGCAGCAATTTGTAGTGGAATTATTCTCCCAGCTCAGTTTGCAGCCTCCCTCCATGCAGGGTTCAGTGTCAGGGTTGAACAACCTGCTATCTGCAAATTCTTCCACTCCAACTAAGGTCAGATACTGGGGGCCATGCATGGCTCAGATGGGCACACGCTGACATTCCAGCTGGGGACTAAAGGCCAAGTTCAGCCTCCTCTTGAAATGCATTATTGTTAGCGTTAGGTAATCTGCAAGTTATGCCAACTGTCTGGCAAGCAATTCCAGGCAGCATTGTTTGTTTAGGATAGGACTGGGCTCTGAGACTCCAAATTAGACATGTTTTTTATATCTACCTCAGCCAGGAATGTTGAAGGTGTGCTAGGCTTTAGGAGGCAGGGAAACAGCAACAGAGGCCACAAGCCTGGAGCTTTACAAGGGTTTATGTGTTTCTTAGTTATTTTCTTGCCTCCTCTTTAGATTCTCCTGGAAGCCAGAAACCAAAGTGTATTTGTACACTTAATTCTCCTTATCACCACAGAACAGATGCACTGATTTATGTTTTAGCAATAAACTACAGAAATCAGTTTGTTGTTTCAGGGGTTTTTTGGTTTGTTTGGTTGATTTTTCCTTCTTTCTTCGTATTTTTTTATCCCACTCCGCTGGAGGGACCTTCAAACACTTTCGCAGTGACCACTAGAAAAGAGGCAACCTCTATGGGTATCCAACCCTCCTACATTGCCACCACTGCTCCAGAGGAAAACCAGACCCTCAAGTTTCTATGACAATCAGAGCTGAAGTGGCTGGCTCCTCAGCAAAGCAGTGAAGTGTTCCAGAGCCCTGAACCCGCTCCCCACCACTGTTGCCTCAGCTTTCAGGATGTTCAGATTCAGATACCTCAACTAAGCATGCCAACAGCACAATCTCAGCACATGGAAGCTCACAAAGAACCCATGCAACTCAAAGGCTGGTGCTATTTTGCTCTTTTCTCAGTATTGCCACGGAAGGGGAATAAGTTGGCACCAGTCAGAGCACTTGTTTCTCTCCTTCATGCAAAATAACCAACCTAGGAAATCTCAAACAGCCAAATAAACACAGAACAGGCCTCAGCTCAAGGGCTATAAACCAGATCTATCACAGTTATAGAAGATGAACATTTTATTTATGCCTCATAATTACTCACTTCTAAAAGAAAAACCATCCTCATCTCCTTTCTGAGTGCAGCTGCCCATAGGATGGAACAGGACAGATGATAGTCCCAAATCCAGGAATCATTCAAGCCATACTCCAAAGAAAACAAACCCACAGACTTCCCCACTTCCAGGCAAACTGAGACTGCCTCTTCTGCCAGCCCTTATGGCCTAATCAATCTGGCTAATTATGACTCTCAGCTGTTTGACTGCTGATTAATTGGTTATTTGTAACCCTTTCCAGTCTGGTGGCATGATGGTCATTGTCTCATCTCTGCTGTCCACAGGTGGGCAAGTACAACTATTCTCAGTCATGTGTTCCTCCCTGCATATCAGCAAGATGCTTTAATCAATGCACAGACATAACTTCATTTTGGCTAATTAAGCTTTAGCCTATTTGTATTCACATTGTTCTCAGACATGTACCAAGGCAGTAGAAAAACATCTACATGAGCTTCCTTCATAGTGATTCACAAGAATCACTATAGGTCTTTCTTTTTACTTACAGAAATCTCTTTACAAGAAACCTGCTTAGAATTGTTATGAAGAGCTTTGTTCACCAAAAGTATTAGTGTTTTGTACAAAGCATCAGCTGGTCTCTGAACAGCCTGATAGAGTATTTTGAAGAGGTGAAGTAGAAACACCCATAACCTGAAGTAAACACTCAGGAGGGAAAACTGCCCTGAAATTACCATCTAGCATCTGCCTGTTGAGACAGGGTGAAGGATTTTTGCATAATAAACTTGCATTTATTTGGAAATAAATGGCAAATGGCTCCATTTGTCTTTTATTCTCCTGTTAACGCTTGAATCTGGAGATTATTATCCCTGAAATGCCTAAGGCGTGCAGATGAAGTGACCTCTTCATCTGGACAGGATTTCCGTCATTTGGGGGATACCTTTCATCAGCCCATTCAGCCTTTTTACCTATACCTTTGACAGCATAGTTCATTTTCAAACAGCTGTTTGAAGAGTTTGCCATTTTAGCTCCATAACTGTGATTTTTCCTGAAAGGACTCTTTTGAACAGTTCTCAACAAACGATATCCACGGTATTGTAACAAACCCCATAAGGATGAGCACAGGCAAAACATACAAGGGCAGTCTAAGCTATCATTATTTTTGCATTAGCCATTTCCAGACACTGCTAGCCACTTATCTGATGTCTCTGTTCACCCCTTCTCAGAGTACCTCAAAGGAGAAATGATTGGCAGAATGAAAAAAGCCAACCCAACCTCATAAGAGCATGAAAACTTGATTTTATCATTTTTTATGTTATCAGTGATATTTGCTATGGATTTGGAGTTTTCATTTCCTTTTTACAAAATCTAGATATTTTAACTCTCATCCCAAATATCTGGAGAAGGTCAGGGAATGAAGATTCCCTAAGATGTAAATTGTGTGAAATACTGCGATTTAAAAAAAAAAAAAAAAAAAAAAAGTGATAATTTTGGAGAAAGAAATGATGGTGAATAAAAATTCCAGGTTCCTGGGAGCAAGAACATTGTCAAAGAATCCAAGTTCATAGTTTTCTCCTTATTAACTCTACAGCAAATATGGTGATGTGTATTTTTCCATTTAATTTCCTCCCACTTCTCTCTCTTTGCTACCTACTCCAGCTGTTCCTTTTTTCTTTCCCTTCTTACCTCCAGTTTGTGCTTATAATTAATTACCCCTGCTGTAAATTGTGAGTAAAAAGAATTGAGACTGTTTTCAAACATTTGACCCTCCATAGCGAATATCACACATCAGTGGAACAATAAATGCACTTAATCCTGAAACCTTTGTTCTCATGTTTAAATCAAAAGGTGAAGACATTTATTGATCCAGTTTTTAATACTGAATTCACACCTTTATTTTCCAGTATGGAGCAATAGATTTCCATAGGCTGGGGAAAGAAGGAAGCTGTTCCTTGGAGGAATTCTTGTTTGTGATTTGTTTCCCTTCTTTTCGTCGCCCTGGCCATCAACCCCAAAGTCCAGCTGTTTCACCTAAGAAGTTGCCATGTTTCTTACAGATTTTTCAGTATGCACTACTTATTCCCAGCCTGTAGTCTCTGCAGTGATCTGGAGATATGTAACACCCAGTAAGTGATGTATCTCTGCTCAGCCCAGTTTCAAACCAGTGTTTCTCCAGTACTGGACCTCCAATGCACCTATAACTGACTTATCATAGAGTCAGCAAGAGGAAAAATAAGCCTACAGCTTCAGGTACAGCAGAGAAAGAAATGAGAGGCACAAATAAGCTCAGCAACTTGAACTTTCATTTTCACCTCTTGTAATGAGGAAAAAAGAAGGCAGAAAACATGCTGAATCATCCAAAATGTTGCCGATAATGATTCTGACCTCGTTGAAATGAGATACTCATTTCTCTGTGTCATTTTCATTCTTTCCTACAGATTGCCTTAACCTTGGACACAGACAGAAGAATTCCTTTCCTTCACTGCAGTTTCTCTTCTGTCAGAGAAGGCGGCGTAACCCAGTAAATGCTCTCTGTTAGAGTAATCAGAATAAATGGACAAGACATTTATAGTAGTTCTGCTTTAATATACGTGGCTGCCTACAAAGAGGTTTCTTCTTCCAAGAAAATATCCTGGCATGCTGGCAGCTTGATGTTTTCTTGTTCCAAAGAAAGGGCTAAGATGTTGGGTTACGTGAAGTCCAACATAACTCCAGGAAAGACGCACCTTTCCAGAGCAGCACTTGTCAAAAAGGGGCTGGTGTTGCAATAAATAACAACAACAACATTTATTTTGCTTTAGGAAAGACACTGTGGGTTTTTCCCCCCAATTAATTTAACCACTAGTGCCAGGATCTGTTTTGTTTTCTTCTATTTTCGGTTCTCAGCTTTATGTTGAGAAAGCAAAGAGCACACACATGGGAACCCTGGAGTTAAAAATGGGAAATATGGATTGAGAAAACTTTAAATATTACACCTGAGAGGAGTCATTTTTCTGAAGCTTGATTTTGATTTTTGCAGGGCTTTTTTGCTGGAATATAAAAATATATGGGGAAAGTATGTTAATAAGGTTTGGGGTACAATAGACTATTGACCTATTTCACCTATGAGAGAGGGAAGGAATAAATCTAGAAATAAATCTAACTGATAGTACATGCTATTGCAGTCAGCTCTTTTCCTGCAGCAAATAGGTGGGAAACAATAGCCATTATTAAGATACTTAGGAATGTTGATTGTAGTTATAGGGCATGCCAGAGAGTGCATTTTACTTCTCACAAAATATCCCAGAAGTGCAAATTGGGCAAAAATATGATTCTTTTGTCTGTGTATTTCCATGCTCATCTCAGACATTTTTAAATGTAAGTGTCAGAGAAAAATCAATGATAGCAAGATAAGGTTTTGACATAGAAATATTTTTTAAATAAAGTTTCTTACAGAAATGCCTTTCCTGCTTGAGTTAAAGGATGTTCTAGGTGATCCAGAAGGACTCTGGACCAAAGGTGTGCAGTTCAAGGCTTTGTGTTGTGAGATACAAATATTTAACCAAGATAAACTGATCTTAAATGAGCAAACACATCTGTTAATTTTTTTTTTTTTTGTGATATAAGGGTAATGGATGTATTAGCAAACTCCAGATTTAATAAAGGAGAAGAGATAAGCTCCTCTTGTTTATAGCAGTTTAATTCATGCACACAGAGGATACAAGAGAGCAACATGTGAATTAGATATCAAAAACTCAAGGCCATTTAGGAAAGAATGTGACTGAGTGAAAAAAGTAAACTACCATGATTAGAAATGGAAACAGACTGGGAGTAGGGAGTCATGTCAACGTGTTGCTTGTAAGGGGCTGGTATCAGAAATCATTCTCCTTAACCACCTTATTAATTTAGTAACTTGTTCATTGCATGTGTTAATCTGTGCCACGGAAGGGTTCTTAACCCTACCAGGCAGTCATTGACATACATCCAGAAAGGCAAGACTATTGACAAGGATGTTTTTGTGACCCAGTAGTACATCAAGAGAAGAGAAACCAAGCACCCAGGATTTTGTCACAAACGGGGTTTATTAGGGCAGAACTGCTCAAAGTGCTGTCTGAGAAGAGGTGCTTTATTGAGCTGTGGTTAAGACATATGAGTGTCCAAGCTCTCCCTTCATTTGGCTTTCCAAAATCAACAGTAACATGAAGAGACATGAAGATTTTGGTATATGGCCTATAGGACACAGTTTACACATCTGTCGCAGCAAATACTTCAGCTGCTTCGCCATTCCGTACTGTCAGCAAATAATCTTTTCTTTCCCTCCTCCCAGAACCCATTTCCCAGATTTACTTTTTCCTTTGCCAAAACTTTGAATCCAAACTTGGAGAAGTTCATGTCACATCTTGTCTTGGACTTTTAATCCAATATCATCACATTCTGGGTTTTCTTGTACACCAAGTTGTTTGTGGTAATCGAATGAACTTAACCTCAGTTTTGATTTTGTGTCAGCAAAATGGCTCTGCAGACCTTCATTCTTCTCCTCCACCTTTTTCAAATTCCCTTCTGACAAAACCAAGGACCCTTGGGCAACATTTCCTATTTATTTCATTCTCTGAAGCTAATTTGAACAGATGCACTGAGAATGACAAAAGTTAAACAGCTTGAAAAATAGGTTTCCAGCCCCTGAGGCAAAGGTTTAAACTGCCTTTTTTTTTTTAACTTTTCCTTTTCCTTCTCTCAAAGAAGCCCGAGAAAACCTTACTGCTGAGCTAATGGTTAAGTTAGAAATTGCTGCATTGTCTTCTTCAACTCTTTTATCAGGTTTAAAGTGAAGGGTTTGTATTTCAGATACAACAAAACTACAGGAAGAAGTAACTGCAGATCACGGTTGGGTATCACCAGTCAAAGAAGATGAAACCATTTGTAAAATTCTTCTATTTTCCAGGGATGATGTACCTTGTAAACTGTTTTATCCTTTTATTACTGCTTTCCTTAAAGCTCACTCATGCAGTTCAGGCAATTCACAAGCAATGAGAACTCTGATGTCGCTGCCTATTTGAAGATCTCATGGCACTTTTTGAAGAGTTCTGCTCAAGTCAGATTCTTCCTCTCCATCCAATTCTTCTTTCTTTATGAAGGAGGTGCAATAATGTAAATCTATCAACCATAGACGTTTTCTGAGTTACCTTCCATGTGCCTTATCTGAGTGGCTTTTGGATTCCCAGCACCAGCAATGTGCAAATCACTGCTGCAGAGGCTCAGTTTCACTTTTCTTTGTAAATCCTCTGGAAAGCAAGCACTGTGTCTCTGTGCTGAATCAGCATCTGTCAACTCAACAAGTCTGATCAAACCTGACAGGAGGTCCTGTATTTTTCCTATCAGTAAATGCTAGAAACAAGCCCATACAGCCTTCGCACGATTTGCTCTATTTCTTTTTTTCTTCATCCCTTACATCATTCTGCTCTCCATTCATACTGAAGCTGCACTCCTCTTTCACTGCAAGTGAAGGAAACACATGTTCAGCAGAAAAAAGACCTGTTCTGCTAGTTAGGTACTATTTGCTACAGGATAGCTTTGATCCTTCCTCATTCCTGAGTGAGTGCTTCTATAGCTAAATATCTGACAACAGCATCAGAGGAGAAACACTGAGGCCACCAAGCTTCAAGTCACTACTGCTGCTTCAGCAAGATGCTGTTTCTAAGCCAGAAGGCTGGAGCTGGTGGAGTGAAATCTGGGGCCTCAGAATGAATCCTGAAGCATTATTGCATCTGGACACAGATGATGAATATTAGGTTAGTCCTGATAACTGGGTAAATGCCTTTCAAGCCAAAGCGGCATAGCGAATTTGAGCACTCCACCTCTGAAAGGGAAGCAATGCCTAGTTTTTCAGCTTCCAGACTAGATTTTCCCTCTTCTTTTTTCTATGCCAAGTCCCTGTCCTTCAGGCTGCTGCCTTCTGCTTTCCCAGAAGAGTTCAAGAGAAAGCCTGAGTGGAGGAAAATCATCAGTGTTTATGTTACCAGCAGATGCAGGTAAATGACAAATTGCTGACAGCCCTCACATGGTGGGTCCCTGCTTGCACTGTCAATCTGTGGTATATGAGAGATGCAGTTTATGGCACTCACTGGTCAGCTTTGCAATTTAAAACACTTTGTGGTATTGTTTTCAAAACCTTCATGCTCAGTGCCAAGTGAAAAGAAAGGAAGGAATCAAACATGAAACATCTGCAAGGCTCATGGCAGCAACATCTGTGCCAAAGAAGTCTGGCATGTCTGAACTCTTCATCCTGAGAAAGGCTTTTTTTCCCCTTTCTCTCCCACTCTCTTTCTTTTCTTCTTGTCTTTCCACCACATCCTGAGGTTTGAGTCACTCTGGGTTGTACTTTTATCAACAATGAAACAGAGACACCTTTCACAGCTGCTGAGCTTGTTGCCTGCTTGGAATTTGGCTTTATAAAGGCTAGTTGTTTGCTTTTGGAGAGGTCACACACATGTGTACACAGCCTTAGACTTGCACACAAAGAATCCTCCATTTGCTAATGCTGCAGCAAAAGAAGCACAACCTCACACTGCTGAATCCATCATCGTAGGCGATTGGTGCTGTCTTGTCACCCTGGAGCCATGAGGGGATGCCAGGTAGGCCAGCAGGTAGCCAGTGTTTAATTAGAACCCTGCAAAATGAAAACAAGGTAATATTAAAACCTCAATGGATTATGAGTCTTTTCAGTTTGCCAGATACACGTGAAGTGGCAACAGCATCAATACTGATGTTCCTGATTTGGGATCCTTAGATAGAAAATCCTTTTTAGAGCTTCAAAGTTTTTTTAGAGCTGCATCTGCAGCTTCTCACTTCAACAAAGTTTCGCATCCTGCTGCATTCCCCAGTCAGAGGGAAATGGTGTTGCCCAGGCTGGACCAACAAATGGGGTCAGTTGCTCCTTTGGAAGCACATCCTGTTGCCACCCATGTCTGCTGATGCCTCTCAAAACCAGCCTCTTTCTATGCCATTAGAAAACTTAATTAACTTTCCTTCTTGATATCCGTTCCCCCCATCCCAACCTTGACATGCTGCTTTTCATTTTTGCACTGCCTCTGCACTTCCTGATTCCCTCTTGTACTGAAAATTACAAACTCCATCGAGAAAGACTCTTCTGATGGTATTTCCTGCCTGTCAAACAACAGGAAGTATCAGAAACCTTGCAAGAAAACCATTTTTCATGACATTGCTAGGTTATAATAAGCTGGGCCCAGATGGCCTGGATACATTTGGGAGGGATTCACATTAGTATCTAATGTTAGGATGTTTATCTGAGTTTTTGATCCTGTTGAGGTTTGGCCATCTCTTTCAGGTTCCATGTAAAATTTGACACTGTTTACTGTGCTTTCTTTAGCCAAATGTATTTCACAAGGAAGGATATTTGTACCCTCATCAACTCAGGGTGTGCAGAGTGCTTTGAGCTGCTCTAGTTGCATAAGGATACTGTGCCATGGCATTGCTTCTTGTAGTTTGTTCCAACTTGTGAGGTTTTAGCTCACACATACCCTGACAAGTGGGGATCTGTGTGAGTATGTTGATAAATCCCTTTGCTAATCCCTATGACATGAACAACCATTCATTCAGAACTCTTCCAAGTAAACAAAGAGAAAATTTTCTCCTTCAGTGTGTTTCAGTCATCTAAAACTGGGGAAGGATTGTGTGGTTTAGCTTCACCCATCACATAAATTGAATAGGAAACAGTTGAATCAAAGAGCATGCATTGTCCAAACTTGTTAATCAATATTGGAAGACTTGAAAGGGCCTAGGTTGCCTTCCCAAATAATTCACAATTCAGAAAAGAAGCTATGGTCCCACTTGGAAAAATAGTGCGTTCCTGTGGAATTCAGCATCTACCTTTGACAATAAACACACGCTTAAACCCACGTAAAAAGAGTGAGAGTAAACACTGCTGAGCTGGGGTACTGTCATGGAACATTTTCAGCTGTTTTCAACCCTGGAATTTTTCCCCTGCATCCTGCAGATTCTGCCGGAAATCCCAGAGGCAGCTGAGGGCATTTGGGCATTCATTTCTGCCTGTCAAAATTTACCCATAGGATTTGCAAACTTGAGCCAGTTCTGCTTTGTGTTTGTCTGAATGACAATGTGAGCTACCGATTTCTCCTGGAAACTGTATATTTCCAAAAAATCAAAGGTTCAATTTTGCAGTAGTGGTAAATGGAAATAAAAGACAGGCAAACAGTCAATTTCCTGCCTGAAATTAAAGTAGCTACTGAGATTCAATAAAGAAAGAAGTCAAAGATTCAAACTGCACTATTTACAGCAGAGCTTCTCGGAACATACCCAAAAGTGTCTCTTCACTTTATTTTTCTCATCTATTCCCAGGTAGACCAGATTTTCTATACTGTGATGTGTTGGCAGCAAATAACTTTTCATGAGACAGATACAGTTTGCAATGTCCTGTCTGCTGTTCTTATTAACAATTTTTCCCTCTCATCTACGTTCACTTCATCTGAAACAGTCTACATGTCAGATGTTCATTATATTGATGATGGCCCAATGACAACCAATTTATTTTCCTGCCTGCACCTCCAAGAATTGTATTAGTAATGATGTCTATCTGTTCTAGAGATGCTTTGTAAAAACCGATGGTCTGCCATGAGGATACTTAATTACGTCTTCTTAAAGGAACACAATTAAGTTTGCAGGTAAAAGATTGCTCTGAGGTTAAAAATGTATTTTCAAATTAGTTTTCCTGGTGGGCAGGATGTTTAATTTTCATTTCAGTAGCCAAACTGGAGAATTGAGCTGAGAGATCTGGTGAGTGATGAATGCTCTTAAAAGCAAAGATGACACCCATCAGAGCTGTCAATATTTAGCCAACATTTGGTGGTAAAAGCAGGAAAACAACATGTATATACACAACTGCATCTAGTCATGACGGACCTTGTGGTATAGGTACTGTATACGGATGGGGACAGGGCAAGCATCCCCCAGGACTGTCAGTCAGTTATACAGGGCACTGCTGAAACTGCAACTTGGACATGGTTATGTGTTTACTACTGAAACTATAAGTACATGGCATTCCCAGATTGCACAAGCCTCCATCGGACACTTGGCCATCCCATGAAATGGGGTACTGGGCTTTGGCCACTACCACTATCTGGATCCCAGAAAGAGGCAATGTGAGGATACATTGTTCAGGCAGCAATAGACTTGTTCGCTCAAGCCAACAGGAAGGCCTCTTAGTTCTCCTGAAACCTCCACAGGAAGGGTCTTTCATTTGTGGTTTCCAACCTGCCCTGGCTCCAGTATAAGCTGGACTTTCTGCAACAGCTTCATCCGATTCCTTCTTGTGATCATTTATCTTCCAGCTCAGTCTGCTCCAGTGTTTTCCACATCACCTCTGACATATTTAGTTTCCACATTAGTTATAACATATTTATTATTTTTAGACAAGAAATTCCTTTCTGAAAGCAAATTACTTTTTCATAGCATTTTGGAAATGAACCCAAAAAGATGCCTGAAAGGAATGTCATGAAAATACATGTAGCAATACTTCCCTGCAATACAAAACATAACTCATTTAACATGCAGATCTCTTCAAGTGCTGGAAACCACCTGCTTACCAAAGTACAAAATTCCACAGTCCAGACCAGAAAATAAATAAAGAACAGTGGCTACATGCATACATACACACACATACATAAATCTTTATCCAGGTCTATTTTAGCATGTCAGAAAACAGAAACTATTGATGTGGAAAAGAACATAGAGAAGAATCTCCTTTGTGTACTACTAATTTAAAAATAGTCTATCATTGTTAGTTCCAGAATGTGTCGACATCTAATTTAAAACAAATGTTTTGGATGAAAACAAGGTTTTTCTAATTACTCGTGCAAGTAATATCTGTAATAATATTGATTTTATTTGTGGTCTTTTCTCTCCTGTTTTCTGCTAAGCCACTCTTGAATGGAACATATTTACCATACCAATTGGACAAGTAATTGCCAAGCTTTTGTCTTTTTGCAAGTTGTACTGTATGATATTTTGTTAGTTGATTTTAATAATGATTATACTGTTTGGCTCAATTACATGCTAATATTTCTGTTTCTTAACTGGAGAAACAGAACAGCTTCAAACTAAAAACCAAGAAACAGTAAATGACAATAAATGCACTTCAAGGTGCAAATGTCTGGTTGAAAAGAATGGCTTTAATGAGATTAATAAATTGCAACTCATTAAAAATATACTGCAGAAATTGGGCAATTGTTAATCACAATGTGACCAAAAACTTCACACTGACTGAACTTCCCAGCCTATTCATGGGGCAACTTGTGAAGCAGGTTTTATCTCTATACCTGCTCCAGCTTACTATAAAAACATAAGAAAGACTGTTCTAGAAAAATGCTAAATGTGATATTTGAGCTGGGACATGTTTGGGAATTCTAGGAATATTCTTTGCCTTTCTGGTTCCCATGGCTGGAGACCCCTCTCCCTTGCTTAGGCCACTCTTGACAGGTTAAAAGTTTCCTCACCAAGCCATTCACCTCAGAGCACCAGACCCCATAGATCCTATCCACTGAGAAAATACCATACTCCAGCGCTATGGATTTTCCATGCAGGTACAAGAGATGAAATCAAACCTCCAGATACAAAAAAAAAATCCCTCTTGTTCTGCAGCAAGTTTGGATCAGGTGTTAGATCCAAATTCCATGGCTTGGGACCGTTGCCAATCCCATCGTGTCTTTCCATTCCTCTTTCTGGACATGGTCAATAGCGGCTGTGCCAGTAGAAATGAGCATTAGAAGCTGTTTTTAGAACTCCGCTAATTTGTGTGAAAGAAAAAAAGATCAAAAATACTTAAACTGAAGCTTCGCTTCGTGAAATTTCCATCTCCATTCTGCAGACTTTGAATGAGGTTCAATTTTATGGTGCTTAACACACAACTCACCACCTAACAACTGCTGTGCTGGCCAAGACCTGCTTCTGCTTCAGCTCAGCACAATTTAAACTCATCACTGAAATCAATAGATGAATTTGAAATTTCACCATAGTAACACGCAAGAAAAATCTAAGAGCCCTGGGAATTTGCTCCTTTTGCTAGATTTTGAATGCTTTAGTCCAATTCTTTACTACATTGTTCTGACCCTAGCGCTAAACCTCTTGAAATCAATGGATGGACCAGCTTTGTTGAGCCTATTTGAGAAAAGCTTCAATCCTTTGTATTACAAGAGGAATGAAAGTGTGCAGGTAAGTACGCCTCCGAGAAAAACGTTTAAAGATGTCCTTGTTCTCTTACTTATTTCAAACATTAACCACAGAATTTATGTGCTCCTTATCAGCAAACTATGAGACTTTTGTATGTATGATCCATAAATACTGCATTCAGTTAGGTTCCTGCCACATTAATGATAGATATTCTGCTTACACCCACCATATTTGATAGAAAACATTGCCTGCTCTGTCAGGAATACACAACAGCTATTTGGCACTCATGAAATAAATGCTGCTTGATGTAAATTGCTTCAGAGCTGGATTTACAAAACATTTATTTAGGGCCTTGCAACAATCTGTTTGGATACATCGCAGCTAGGGAACATGTCATCTACAATGCTGCTGAGCAGAGGTTCCAGTTAAATCATTTTAATGGTAATATAAGCTATGCTGCAAAGAGCCCTTTGCAGAGACTGTCAGCCATGCCATGTTTAAGGAAAGTTGATTTGTTATTTATTTTTCTTTAAGGTGGGATGACAAACTGAGGCATTTGCTGGATACCCTCAGCAGAACCACGTGGGGCCTTTTGGTGACAGTGCATCCTTTGGAATGAAAAGGTGGGTGCAGATGGCTGGAGGCAATGCACAACTGCCTCCCCACCATAGTGCCTCCCCCGGTTTTCAGCACTTTACCAGTTTGTCTACAAAATAATTTTAAAGGTCTTTGGTGATTAAAAGAAAAAAATAAAATCAAAAAATGGTACTAAATTATCTGTTAGCTTGAGATTTGAAAATCATAAACTTTCATGAGTGACCAGGGCTGAGAAGTCACCTTCCTATATACAAACCAATAACAAGATTTGCTATCTGAGCATCATACAAGGAATGCCAAACTCAGTGACCAGCCTACAAGTAAGCTTTTTATTCTCCAGTAGCAGCAACATCTAGGTCACCCAGGTCATTCATTTGTTTCCTCAGAGGCATTATCCCAAGGACCTAACCAAATCACCGATTAGGGGACCTGCACACCATGAAGAGATCCCAACTCAAGGCACTCACAGCTGTGTGCTACCCAGGAGACAATCAGGCAACACAAAGCAATGGTGACATGAACCCGATGTCCCCACCAGGCTGTGCTGAGTGGGGCAATTTGTGTGTGACTGGTCTTATGGCACACTGGCTGCCAATCACAGCTACAGCAAGCTGTTGGTGAGGTGCAAGGGGAAAAGAAATGAACTGTAATAAGCCCTGACTGCACCATGGAAGAGAGCATAGGGGTTATTCTTTGTTTCTGAGCTTGACTAAGCACAGAGCAGGTGTAGAGCTGGCAGCCAGGAACAGCAAAGCTTAGAAAATACTGAGCAAGGAGAAAATGATGGTGACCCACCATGTAATTGCTCTGCAGATAATCTTTCCTCCCTGAAGACCCACAGTGCTGTCTGCAGGTGAGCTTTCTCTTCAGTCACTCACAGACTGAGTTCATAGGACTGGAGAGGTTCATGGAAATCGGTGCAGCCTGCGAGTTTTAGGTAACAGAGGCTGTGATTACCCTACTCCATTCTGTGGAGCTATCAGACATACAATTGCTACAGGGCTAGACCCACATTTACCTCCTCATTTGGTTTTGTTCGTATCCCCTGAGTTTTCTATTCCTTGCTGCCTATAGCTCATTGTCTCTTGTTGGACAGGCTTGGCCACCATGCCCTCTTAAAAAGAGAACAGTAAAAGCAATGTCGTACCAGATTTTGGAGATGATTCTGCATGCCTCTGGAAGATAGCAAACCATGAAATGCCAGTGTCCCCTCAGAGCTCCACTTTAACCAGCCTGAGGGTGCATAAAGACAGTGCTGTAAAGGACTGACCCAATTGGCCTGTAGGTAATGTACCAGTGTTGAAGGAAGAACATTTTTAAAAGGCTAGATCACTCTGCTCCTAAAGCTCCCTTGTATTCTCCCTGTAAATCTGGCCACACTCACCATGACTGATCTAAAATATTCCATTTTTAATTAGTTCCAGGCTCGCAAATGTGATTGCTACATCTGCACGACATAGCAGTGCCAAATCAAAGTCTGAGACTCATGAACGAGTACTGCACAGTTTAAAGACCTGTTGAAGAAGAAAATAGAGCTACTCTACTATTGGAAATGCCTTTTGGAAAATTTGGAACAGCCAGGTCTCCACCTCAACCTCTGAGCCCCATTAAAAATGAGCAACTGGGGGATACTCTTCAACTTCTCCCAGATTAAAAAAACAGCTCTTAGAAATAACCCAAATTCATAAATGCTCTGCTGTTCCAAAGAGGTCTCTCTGCAGAAATCCTACTAGTAATTGTATCTGGACCTGGGGAATACCTTGATTCACTGAAGTTGTGTAGCTGTCCCTGACTGTGCCAAGGTCTGGGTTAGTTTTTCACTGGGGACATCCCACAACACAGGGATGAACAACCATCTGTTTACTCCCAGGTGACACAACAAATTTTATTTGCTCTCTTTGGCATGGTAAATCTCTACCTTCACTGTGCTGCTTTGGTGATACCTACATTGATGCTGTTTCTTTTTCTCTGTCAGGAGCATAAACTGTTAATAAAGATGAGACATAAATGCTGATTGGAGGAATGTTGTCCTGATACCCAAGTGCAACCTTTTCTCCATATATACAAGTTCCTTTACCAAGGAGCTCTGTTAAGCAGCTTCTTGACATGCAAGGCACTTAGGGGTGGAAGTTAAAGAATTTCCTGAGAAATTATCTCTTAAGGAAGACAATAGCATGAGAAGGAATGCATCACTAATAATAAAGCATACGAGCACAACTGATAAACAGAGAGACAGATAGACTGAGATAGTTGCCAGTATTATTCTGCAGAATTTTATGCCAATTGAAACTAATGTTTTTGTGGTTCAAGGAAATTATTGCTGTCCCTAATTAGATGTCATGACTAAGCCATCATAAGCTTGCGCATATGCTATTCCTTTTTCTTCTTTTTTTCCCCCCACTTTTGTAAGTGTCCTGTGCCGCTCTTTTACTCTCTTGAGAGCAAAGCTGAAACTCTCTCACAAGGAGTAGGAGGTTAAATCTAAACCATTACAAACTGTGGCTTACATAAATCTAACCATATGCACTCTTGGAATGTCTTTTATATTTTAAACTACAGGTCTGCGCATAACTGCTCTGGCTTTCAAGCCTCAAATCCAAGAAAATACAATTTGGGAGTTCTCTCTGCTCTAATAAGATCTCTCATGCAAGGACACAAGTTCCTGGCTTCCCAATGCATCAGAGGTGATCACAGAATCATTTTCCTCGCAACAGCTTGCACTTTGTGTGGCTATGGCCTGTTTACAAAGAGGTGCTGAGGTGGAGTATGAGACTGGAGGTTGAGTTCCTGAGGATGGATTGTCTAGAGGCAAAGTGCCTTTGCTTTCCTGTCAACTTAGTGTCCAACTAGCTGGAATAACAGCCTGCTGTCTGCTTCTGCCTTGCCTTGTCAGGATTAGCAGTACCTACCTGGGATCTGCAGTGTTGACCATGGCTGTCAATTAAAACTAAACACATTTCAGCATGGCTGCCAGCCAAAAACACAGAACCTGCCAAATAGTAAACACAGAAGATCTGCCTAGTTTCAAAACAATTGTGCCACCGCTGTGAGAAAAGTGTGCTTATAATTCCACTGCAATCCAAGAGCTGCCTGTGCCAATTCCTAGTTGACAGACAAGTCCTTCAAAGGAGCCATCCAGAGCCGTCTGCCTGCTATCAGATCCTCTTTCTTCAATTTGAGGATCTCCAGAATTTTTTATTTTGTAATAACCTATTCTGAAAAGTACCTGATCCAAAGCAGAGCCTTTGCTCAGTAAAAAATGGGGACAGTAAAAAGCATTCAACACAAATAAAACCAAAGGGCAAAAAGACCACAACAAGCGGATTTAGTTTTCTAGATTTCTAGAATGGGCATCTATTTTTGGCATTCCATGAAAGAATTAATTAAACTTGTGAAATTAGCTACTACTGAGGGCAAAACTTTCCCATAAACTGCATTCTGAAGTACACATGACAATCCTCATGTGGTGGCTCAAACTAACAAGGAGAAAAGAGTCTTCTGCAATTTCTAAACCAGAAATGGATACTCACTAAATGCATCTGAATAATATTGATTTTGACCTTCCAAAGAGGATGTCTCAAAGCTATTTGTGCTTCTGGCAGCAGTGAAGAAATGGGGCTCAAGGAAAATCCTCTCACCCCACCTCCACTGGCCTCTAACTGAAAACTCAGCTTTAATCCTTTGGAACTTGGATGTAAACAGTTTCCTGGGCTATTCAAGAGTAATAGGAAATACATAAAGAGATCACAGGTGCAATGAGGAATGGTGTCAACTCTACAAGCTGCCTACAACTCTACATAAGGTGGTAGGTAAGGAAGCTTGTGCAAACTGCTGCAGAGTTGATATTAAGATGAATTGAGACTTATTTCCTGGCATCATAAGGGCTAGACCTCAGAATACTGTAGAGTTCTTTTTTTTTTGGTTTGTAAATCATCCTTAAAACCTACAACAGAAGAAATATGTCTTTAATTTTATATTTAAAATGGAAACCAAGCAAAGATGCCAGAGTGCGTTTTACTGTGTTAAACAGAACCTGGTAAAGCCTATGACAACCATGTTTTCTTTTGCCAGAGAAATCCACTTTCCTTTTCAATTAGGTTAGATTCAGTCCAGAAATATGATGGTGCTGAGCCTAAATAGGGCTCACATGTTCCAGCTTTTGCCATTATTGCCTCAAATCTCAGCCGTGAAGATCTGACAACATGATGAGACAGGTAGATCAAGCAAAAGAAATATGGAGAAGCTAATAACTAAATACTCTACTTCAATCCTTGCCTTTCATTCTTAAATCCCCTAAAGCACATTACAAATTGGGTTCTTTAGCTGCCCAAACCATTTAATTCACCCATGAAATAAAACCATCTTAGGAGGTGGGACAGCGAGGAGGGCAGAGAAAGAGGCACATGTTTAACACCAGCCCAACAAACAATTTTAAATCAGGAAAAAGAAAATTAACAAACACAAAGACATAAACACCAGGTACTGGGACTCTTGGCTCTTTGAGTTTTCAAAGTGCTTTGGCAGGGAGTAAAATATTACATATGACTGGCAGGTCTTCACTGAAGGCTTCTTTACCCATCCAGGAAAGATAAGGACTGGCTTGCTGCAACAGCTTTTCCTCAGGAAAGTACCAGAATATAAACTATCAATCTAAGCATCATCAAGGTAAGTGAAATGCCATACTCACCCTGAAATCTCCAATTTCCTGAGTGGGAATTCTATCATTAAGGAGGCAATAGCATCAGAATCAGTAGTGTAAGATAGTTAAGTAAGTAAAGTAAGACAGTAGTGTAAGACAGTTAAGTAAGTTAAGACATCAGTAGTGTAATACATCTGTACATATCCATATAGCAACAATTTCTTTGCTATGTAGGTGCTTATCATCTGTCTTTCCATTTGAGCATGATGGGAAGCAGTGGCATGATATTCTTGGCAACAAACAGAAAAACAGGTTGGCTGTCTCTGGACTTGCCCACCTTCCCTCAGCAGCAGCCTCAAACACTCTTTTGTTTTGACACGTGTTTCCAATAAAAACACAAAGTTCGTATTGACAAGAGGAATGCCAGACCAGACCACTGGCATTTTAGAGCAGCCACAAATCCTGCTTTCTCTGAGCCTCCAAGGGTCAATTCCATGCAGCAAGAATTCCCACTCTCTAATTATTCACGTTCTTCCACAACTAGCCTCATTATCTAGTGAGCTACTGTCAGCTGAGGCTGATTTTATTCAATTATTTAAAGAGACATTGTCAACTTAACTACGCTCTATTTACATACATAAAATCAATAATCTCTTTCCCATTACCTCCATTATGTCCCCATTAAATACTGCTCTGAAGTTTGGACATGGGCAGTGAAGGTTTTCTTCTTTACAGTAAATACTCCAGAGAGATGCTCTGGTGACCTGTGTAAAGGCTGGGCTTCTAAGACATGCAAATGAAAACAAAGTGGAGATACTGGGATATGTTGCTGGAATATCCTCAGTTTTCATGGCTCAGCTAGAAGGTCAAAGATTTTATTTATTTTTTGTCAGAGCTGCCATCTAAGAGTTTGTGATGTAGAAAATTATTTGTTCCTGACTTAGAAAAGGGCTTTTCCTGTACCCTAGCAAGGGACAGAAAATAGTCTAAGTGAGGGAAATTGTTCTCAAGAACCATGGTTCCTGGTTCCCTGTTATAACACCAAGCCATATGGGTATTAAAGAATCAAAATCCTAGTCTGTGTTTCTCCCCTACTTCCTCTTACAAATGAGTGAGAAGTAGGAAAGGCTATGAGTGTCCTTTGCAGTTCATCCACTTGGAGAAGGTACAAACAAGGTCCACATAGTCTGGGAAGACACCATGTACTTTTGTACCCTCAAGTCAGGTAGAGGGGAATCCCAGCTTGTTCCGTCTACGCATCTCTTCATGGATACAAAGATGTCCCTTGCAAACCCTCCAGCACGAATTACAATGTCATGAGCTTCTTCCATGTTTCCACAAATCATCATCAAAAGGATTAAGAAGAAAGGCAAGCATCATGAGCTAAATGTCTCCAAGAATACCACAACATCCTAGCAGAATAACTGGGAAAATGATGTTGGCTCATACTCATTTCCTGCAGAGGCAAGAGTGATATTTGTAGTGGGTCTCCTTTATTCATCAATCTCAAAGAAATGATTCATGTGTTAAGAATCACATCTATGTGGGGAATACAGAGTATAGCCAGGATGACTGATACCATAGGCCTTTTCCTCTCGCCTTCTAAACAAATAAAATAAGCATGTTGTGGAGTTTATATTCTAAGATAAATTTTACTCAGATTCCCCAAAATAACAAAGGAAAACAATCATAAAGAACACATTAAAAAAAATCACTCCTGAGACACATTGGTATAACTTTCTGTGATTTGCTGTGTCTTCACGTGTCATCTCACACTGGCACAATGATAATGGAAGCTTGAACAAATTTCTTGAACTAGCAAGTCAGGCTCTCAGGAGAACAGATCATTTGTTGTCTTCCTGCTTTGATGTACTCTAGCATCTCACGTGAAATCAAGCTTCAATGGGAACAGCCAAGCTCCATGTACCAAAGGCAATGGGCTCCCCTTCTAGGAAGCTAATCAAAACCATCCAGTATCAGCAGAGGGAAGGCAAAAGCAAAGAACAGCAAATAACTAAATAAATACTGTTACTACCCCTTAAATAATCTTGTCACCAAAACACACAATTACACAGATAACTCGATCCTTCTTCTGAGCAAACACACTGTGCATGTTTAACTTAACAGGTTTTTCAAGACTCATATTCCATAGCTTTCCATATTGTCCTCAGCAGGACACAGCCTACAGTCTGAAAAATAATATCTTCTCTAACTCCACTGCTCCTTCCTCCACTCTTTTTTTTTTTCTTGTAATCATCCATATTATTAATAGGAGGCAGCTGGTTCCCATTAATGTTGGGAAAAGTGGTCTATCTCAGGAATTATGGTTTAAATTGGCTTGTAGTCTGGGGGAATTAGCCATCTGCACCTGGCCTAACATGGATATTTTCAGCTATACTAATCATAAACAGGGCTTTGTTCTAGTTGTGTCCACGGGTCTCTTACTCTGTCCTTTTTTCCCCTTTAGAGAGTAAGGAGGTGAAAAAAAAAAGAATAAAAAAACACCAAGAATCCCATTAACCCTTTCACAGAATTAATCAAAACCTAACTGCGTTGTTAGTGTCCTGTGGCTTATTCTGTGTTTGTAACTGAGCACATCATTGAAGTTTAAATGAGGCCCAGCAAAAGTCCTGTAGCTGAACAAAACTGGCAAGAGGAAGAGCCAGTTGTTTGGCAAGACAGCTGTGATTTAGCAATAGCTTCATGACGTCCACAAGAAGCGTAACACCATGTGGGCAGGAAGGGCTGTGCACCAGAATGAAGCTGGAGAGGGGGACGGTTGCAGTACATAAAGCAACAACACTAGAATATTGCTAGTTGCTCTGAAGAACATGCTATAATGTAATGGAGATGTAGGGTTTGGGGTACCTTTTTTTCCTCCCTCCTGTTTTACATCTGTATTCGGCAAAATGATTGTGTTTATCCAGCACTTTTGGGCTGAGATAAGAAAAAAGGTGAGTGAAAATAAATGACATCATCAGGTCAGAAGACTGCTTGCTTTGTCTCACAGACTTGGCAGTGCATGCATAAGATCTAGCTCATCTCCAAACTCTCCAGGGAATCCATCCACAACTGCAATTATAGGAATAAGTGGTTTATTCTACAGAACCTACCCAAATCTTTGACCACTTTTTTTTTTTTAGGCAGCTGGATATTTATAGAGATTTATAAAAGAGTGGATTTTCTGTCTCTTCACGTCAAACTTCCTGCCTTAATAATTTTATATTGCCAGTGTTAATATGCTTAAAAACTATAGACAAAGTCCAGGAGGTTAAGTTCATCAACAGCTGTTAAATGCAATGATCTGGACAAGTCTTCTGGCTAGAAAGTCCCTGAACTACTGCACCTTGGAACCCTTGAGGATCTGCCAATGGACTGCTCAGTCTGCTCACGTCCAAATCTCCTACTCTCCCTACAGACAGGATATTGCA
Source organism: Psilopsiagon aurifrons (assembly GCA_025447955.1). Taxonomy (NCBI): domain Eukaryota; kingdom Metazoa; phylum Chordata; class Aves; order Psittaciformes; family Psittacidae; genus Psilopsiagon; species Psilopsiagon aurifrons. Next base: position 47,114 of record JAOEHY010032583.1, on the reverse strand, counting down.
TTATCTGTGAGACTACAGATGTTCATAAATGTGCAGTTCTAAGGGGTGGTACCACAAGCAAAAATACACATATTCATATGACAGCTACAGCTTGATCTATTTGGTGGTTTTTTTTTTTCAGAACAAAACCAGCTCAAATGGCCACTTTCTGTGGTGCAGCATCCCTCTTCCACCCAGACTTACCCCTGGACTAGTCCACTGAGGTGCCAAATCCAATTTTGTGCCAGTAGACTCTGCCCAGACTCTCTATCAAATGCCAACACACAGGTCCTGGCAATGCTTATCTTGATCATAAGGAACCACAGAGCTCTTTATGGCCCCCTCATGCTCCCATGTGGCAGAGTATCTGGATGTAATGGGCTTGTTTGCTTGTTCAGTCATTTTGCAGCTGAAACGAGAAGCAGAAACGCTGACCTGTCATGCAAGAGCCTGTTGCCATGCTATTTGCAGCTTCTCTGAGATCAGGAAGTGCCAAAATTTCACAAAGCAGCCTGAATCTTACAGGCTAATTTGGAGTCTCAAGAGGCCCAGATAGTTTGGATAACCTACAGTCAAGTGTTACAATTTATGGGAGCTTATCCAAACCAAACTCTGAATCAAGTCACTCACCCACCAGTAACCGAAACACCTCTCAGAACAAGGTGTGCTGCCAAGTAAAAGCAACCAGCTATGAGATGGGGCCAGGCAGCATGAAGATGGGATGGGGTCAGATGGGGATGGACTGCTAGAGCCAGGGCTTGCAGGGCAGGGAAGGTGCAATCATATTCAAACATGAGCAAATGGGTGCCAGCAGAAGGAAACAGAACATAATGGAGATGGTTTTTAATAAGCAACTCTGAAACCAGTTTAGCTGCCCACACACAGATATAAATCAGAAGGAACAGGCTCATGGGAGCAGGAGGGAGTGCTAAAGCCACAAATGAGAAAGATGAAAACTACATCCACACTGAAGTTGCAGGGGGGTGCACCTGAATGTGAGCACCTTGTCTCCTTAAACGCAGGATGTAGTAAAAGGGAATGAAAGGGAAAGAAAGTCATCCTTAATCTTGGTGAGCTTTTAGGAGTTTACTGAGACAGCCACAAACTCCTGGAAATGAGATTTCCAATCTCATCAGGGATCAGGATTTAGGTATAGAAGCCAGAATAATAAATCTCGCACAAGAAAGATATATTAAAAAGAAAATAAAGAGAAATGACACCACTCCAGTAACTGAGAGAAAAGGCACCTGCAGTCCCCAGACATGTCTGTATTGGACCTGAGCACAGTGTTCATGACTCAGGCACTATATCTCAAAGCAAATACAGACCAAAACCAAGGAGTCCCCCCTGTGATTTACTGTTTGTCTGACTTCACCCACAACAAACCAGTTCATGACATCCTCCTGCTCTTAGTCTGCCTCTCCTCAGAGCTAGTGTTCAGAGTAATTATAACAGTGCCTGGTACTCTGCAAACCTCCTCTCCATCTGTACACTGGCTGGACAGTTGTACTTACATCTTCTCCATGACAGTGCAGATCACAAAGTCCAGATCAAAAAGTGCAAAAGCCAGGCTGAAGATGCAGCTGCGGAATGAACTTGCAGAGGAAATGAGACAAATCCAGTTAGAGCACCTTTGGGAAACAATGGAAACCATTCCCCTTTTCCATCATAAGCTGGATGACATTCACAACTTCACTATCCCTCCACATCTGAAGAGATCTCTTTAACCATAAAGAAGACAAGAACCAGAGGTGTCCCAACCTTGCTTTTGCTGACCTTTTGCCTCATGAGAAACACTCAGATATTACATTGCTGGGATAATCAGCAGGATAAACTATCAGGAAGCTCTTTATAAGAACATGGAAAATACTGACAGGAAATATTTCAGAAGGTTGTAGAGCTGTACAATTCCTTAAACCTGTACATGAAACGAAGTGAAACTGGGGAGTGTACAGACAAGGGTACTATTTGCAAAGATTAATTTTTGTATCATAAAGATACATGTAAAAAGTCTATGGGCTTAAGGCAGTACATGAGGATTCACAGGGATGCAGAACAGTAACTGGTGCTAAAGGCAGCGCTAATGCAGTGTGATCTGGAGTGTATCACAGGGCCTTGCTATGGCCTTTTTCTGCCTGAGGCCTGCTCCTGATCTCAGCTCTACACTCCAGATTTTTTCCAATCATGATATCTCCCCTCTGGGCCCAAAGGAAGTCAAACCTCATCCCTTAGGCTTGTTTTCTTGAGTAAAAACCCTGACTCGTGTTCACCATGCTCTTCCCCTTCCCATCCTCCCCAGTTCAAAAGATGCATACTTTTCAAGGCACCTCAGAAATCACCACAGCTTTTGGATATTTTTTTTCCCCAAAAGGTTTACTGGCTGCTTTGGAACTGTTAGCAACTGTTTATATAGCTGTGACCTAATTAAAATCCTGTTGCCATTATCACTCCTGTCTACCTCCCTACGTACCTCTTCATCTAAGATGCCAACAATGATTTTCTTCTTTTCTTCTCCGACGTCACCCCTCAGGAACAAGTAAGGTTTTCACTCATTCAGGCAGTAAAAGAAGTGCTAGACTCATGGGTATTCACTAAACCAGGGCTCCTGTGTGAGGCTAATTTGACCACGGGACATGATTATTTCTATTCTTCCTTCTTCATCCTTACTGTCTTTATAGGAAAATGGAGCTTATGTGTTCAGCTTTCTTCCAGATGCTGTAGCTAGCTGAAGGGCTCTATGCCGCCAATGATCTCTGGGTAGGACTATCGCTCTGGTGGAGAAACCCTGAAGAAGAACTTGCTTTGTAAGACTGAAAGCAGAAAAGATGGACAGGTGTTGAACAGTGCACAGAATTGAGAAGCCTATGAAATCTGTTAGCTGCGTACATATAGGGTCAGGGGAACTGTGCAGTTCCTGAGCTTAGGGGAGCAAAACACAAAGCCCTAAATGTCAGACTGGAATAGGGAGATAAAATGTGGCAGGGATTTGACTAGGGCAAATACCCTAAGGAAATGGCAAATAAAGCTGACCTTGAGATAGAGTCTGTATGGTATAGCCCAGATGATGAAGCAGAGATTTTTAAATGAGATTTAGTGGAGATGGATATGAAGAAAGGATGGAAGAAAGATGAAAGAAAGGAAATAAACATGCAGATGGCCTAGCAGAGCTTTTACTTTTGGCTGGGGGTTTTCATTTTGCTCCCTTTTTTCAAGAAAACCTTGAAACAAATTGGTAGTAAACGGACAAATTCATGAAGCCCGACATTTAATCTCCGATGTGACAAGAATAACTTGGCTTCAAAACAAAAGGCAGATGGGCCACAGTTTAATAGCAATCAGAGACTGACTCAGAGAAATTAACCTACCAAAATTAAGGTGGAGAAGAAAGAGCATAGAGAGACATTAACTCCCCAAGGTCTTGGAAGAACTGTTTGTTCTCTGTGCTATGATGAACAATCAGAACCCAGAAGGCTCTTATGTGCACATTAAAGGCTAGGAAAAAAATAGCTATCAGAACTGGGAACACAATTTAAAACCTCTGAGTGCTATATCTCCTTGCAGGTATTTTTGTGTATTGCCCTTAGGGAGTCACCATTACCCAACAACTATTTAATGATCTACCCTGTATTTGTTTCCATCGCATTTCTCAATTGATGTGCAGCCTCCATCACAAATAGCCCTTACTGATGCATTTCAAAACCAAACATTCTGGAACACATGGGTCTTGGAGACTGAGATTGTCATCTGATCATAGCTGGTGCTTCAAGACGAAGGCTTCACGTTGCCAGCCTCATCACACAAGGGCCTCTGAAAATCAGAAGTTGAACATGCTGCTTGTAGCAAAATCAACAGAAGAAAAATTTCCTAATAGCACAAAGATCTAATTCATGGAGTAGATTTCATTATGGGAATAGCACGTGTCTGTCTAACAGACCTTTAAGTGTCCCGCACGCTTTGCTTACTTCAGAACCCAATTCCATGAAATGAAACACTGCAGGATAATCATATTTATTTGTTTGGTTTTCCACTTTGTTGAGTTATGCCAGCTTAAATCTAAGCCAAATGTTACAGTAAAATAACCCCATGGATATACATGGTTTTTGATTTACTAACAGGAGTAAGAAAATAGGCTACAACAGCCAAGTCCAGAGGTCCTCATTTGTAACCATTTATCGTCATGTAGTTAAAGGTCACCCACAAATTATAGACTGTGGGTTCTAGCACCATTATATATATATAAATATAGATGTATATTTACAACTGCTACGTACTTATTTTCCACAGTGTGGTGCCCAATGTTTCTGCTGCAGCCTGAAATGGAGCTGCTGCAAAGGAAGGGTGACTGGTGCTGTATTTAACACACAGAAATGTTTTTCAGCAGGATGGAAGAAGCAGGAGAGGTAACATGGTAAAATCAGTTGTGCCTGAGACAACCAAAGGTAACTGTTGTGTTTCGCGATGTCAATGGCTGCTAATGCCCTGGGTGAAACAAAGAAACAAACCTGGAAATCCTTCCCATAAAGAAACTACGCACCAAAACAGAAGAACACCTCTGATTTGCAACTATTCCTACCCTCTTTCTACAGGCAGAAGAAATTGGAGCTGAAGCTCTAAACATCAGAATGTCTAAATAGCAATGGGATTTTTGAAGTATTATAAAATTGAAGGAATATTACTTACATTCCAATTTCTGATTCTTGAGGCACGAGCCTTCCAACATTCTTGTCTAGCTCCTGTCATCTAAAGATCTGAAAACTTGCATTAACTAACCCTAGAAACTAGCCCTAGAACTATGAAAGAGGGCAACAAGCTTATATGAATTGATTGCTCAGAAAATTTATGTGGTTGGTGAAATTATTAAGGAGTAATTTGTAGTCACCCACAAAAAAAGAGATAAGAGATTAAGCAGATGCTGTACTGCATCTCACAGTTGAGATGTAGCCTCTAGATTATTTATGAGTTGCATTCAAAATTAGACTTCAAAGCTGACCAGGCTTTGAGCAAAGGTTGGTGTAGATGACCTCTGGGGAACTCTTCCAACCTGAAATATTCTATGACTTTAAGATTTTGGCATGTATCTCTCTTCAAGTGTACGTGTGTGGGATGTCTTCAAAATGCACAAAGGAGGCAAACCTGGTTGAAAAGTGAGAAGTGAGGAAAAAAAAATGGGTTATGCTTGGGTTTCATTCTTTTAGATTTTGACATTTTCTGAGCAGTTCTTCAATAAATGATATAGCCTCTTCAGTTCTATTGTGCTAGGTGAGGTTTATTGCAGGGCTGCTCACTACTGTAAGGGATTATAAATACTCTGGATTATGAAAGCCTGCTGCAGTAGGTTTAGACTAACACTACATCCCTTTGAATGGCTCCAGCTCCTTTTCTTAGCTCGTAGTTTTATTTCAGGTCAGACTTTTCCTGCAAAATCACAGCAAACTTCCTAAGTCCCTAAGGGTAGTTTAGGTTTTCTTGCAGATCCAGCTGCACTTCAGATTCTCCTGAGGAAGAATAACCGGAGAAAATATCAAACCTGGTGTTTCTTACAGAAAAAGAAACAGATTGGTTTCATTTAAAAACCATCCTTCATATTCCAGCTTTAAACGGGCATTTCTCATTTTGCTTTCTCCATGCTCTCACCCTCCACCCCCTGTGGCAGCACAACAGCCCCAGGAGAGCTGAGCTGAGTAGGTCAAAGAGCAGCTCAACAGTTCAGTGAGAGCACAGACAGTCTCACGTCATGGGCAGTCTGAGTGTTGTGCAAATCCAGAGGGTGAAGAGGTGAATATATGGAAATCCACCCCAAAGGTTGGAAATCAAAGCATGGCACACACAGGGCAAATAGAGAAGAAGCCAATCCCCACTTTTCCTAGCTTTCTGCTCCCTTAGAGAATCACTCAAGTACAAAACCATGAAAACAATAAACCCAGCTGCAAAGGCAATGAAGCAATTTGTTAAGGAGATGACATTTTTAATGAGAAACACTTGCTGGAGGAGAACAAAAGGCCCTGTTTGGTCAGAGAGATGCTCTTGATACTCTTCTGAAGTGCATGAAAAAGTAATTTCATTTAAGCGTCATACACAGAGCAGCTGAATTTCCTGGGGCTCCAGATGTTGTCCTGTGCAGATGCTGAACAAATGGAACTCTGTCTTGATGAAATGAAAAGAAAAAAGCAGGACTCCCTAAACCAAAGCCCATGCACCAGAGTATTTCACATCTTAAAAGAAGAAAGAAAACAAGAGAGAGAAAGCCATGCAAATTGAGGGGAAAGGAAGTTCTTGAAAGCAGCAATGTTGGACATAGGATAAACTGTTCTTAATTGCCCTACAGATAATTGAAGGAGACGAGAATCTGGATTTGCAAAATACCAAGTTCTGGCTCTTGCATCTCTTTTTCTTGGCTTTGCACTGTTTCTCTTTGACAGTTATCTGGCTGTGATTACACTGGGTTGGTTTTTTTTTCCTAGGAAGGGACAGATTCTGCATACTTTTATTAGGCCAGAAGTTACTGGTACTTTTTTGGGGTGAGTGGTGGATTCAGATTCAACAACTGAAAAACTATAATCAATAGTTCACTGTATTGCTTATACAGTAAAAACACAAGCCTGCTTCCTAACTTGAGGTTATACAACTTTACTTCCTGAATTCTAGGGAGGACAAGGGGTTTAGTTCCTCAGTGGTAAAAGCTTTTGAAATAAGAGATCAAACCAAGATCAGCTCTCATGTTAATGAAGACTAATGAAATATAATGACCTCGATATTCAGATACTTCATTCCTGAACTTTGGGATGGGTGACAGAAGTAGATATAAATGATTACTAGGCTTTATGAGCCATATAGGGCCTATACAGATTCTGATGTAAATCAGAATAGCCTTAGGCCTGCTGGCTTATGCTCTAATTTATTTTTTTTCTACCCTTTTAGGCTCTGAAAAATGGAGACTATTCACTCTTTCTCCTAAAGCACAAATCTCCTTCTGACACAACATTATCCTTTTGCTAAGTGGTAGCAGATGACAGAATCTGAAGCACTGCACGAACACGAGAGCGTTCCTACCTCTTACACAGGGCCCCTTCCCAAGAAGCACGGCTGTCACAGACAACTCTGCCTATGACAAAATGGTAATAAAAGCCAGGTTTGTGATGCTGGTCTATCAGCAGGTGGTACTGTGTAGTCAGTTTATAGTGAGCAAAGTGAGAACGACATTGTTTTAAAGTGGAATTCAAAATAGGCAGTTAGCGTCACATCTGACATGAACCCGATGGGCAAAACTGAGCAACTGACACACCAGAGTACATATTAAACAAGGATGAAGCAAGCCAATGGGCATGTTAAGTAGATCAAAATAAGAATAGAGCTAAAACTGTTGAAAAGAAAACAACAATCCATGCAAGTTACGAGAAACTGGGGAATGAGCTTTTGTTTCTCTCGGTTGAGAGGTAGACATAACACCAGGCAGAGAGCAGCTGCCTTCCACCACAGAGAGAAGATGCTTCTAGTACAGTCACACCAGCCAGAGAGAAGTGCTCTCGGAGTTTAGACAAGAAAGCAGATTAGAGGACTGAGAAAGAACTTTCCTAACTAATTTCTTTTAAAAGAAATCCAGCATAGGTCAAAAGAGCTAGTTTTGTCCAAACTCCGTCAAACCTGATTCCTAGATGACTAATGTAAGCAACAGCAAGCCAGGTAGCAGCCGTGGTGCCTGTGGCTCACAGAGGAGCATTGTGCTTTGGAGAAACCTGCTTGAAGCAATTCAATAAAAATGAATTGACCTTAGGATGGAAAAAAAATCAGGTTTTATAGAATTATTGGGTGTGATCTAATGACTGTACTGAATAACCCAAATTCCAACAATAGGTAATGCTTTTAAGCATGTTACCAGGTTTTGTTTCATGCATATGTTGCCAAAATAATCCCTTTGCATATATAGAAGGTAGTCAGTGAAACTTAACTTCTGGTAAGCACTTACGAGAGACTTCTACAAGCAAGAAATGTTTTAATTTATATTCTAAAGAGGTTTTGCATTAAGACCTTCCTCCACCACCAATCACCAGTATACTGACAATCTTCAAGTCTTGATACTAATGAGGGTGAAAATCACTAGGGTAGAGAGAAACTAAACATAAATAAGATTCTTTGTGCTCATTTTCCCCCTGAGAATACCCTACATCCTCGAGCCATGTGGGATAAAGGAGGTTTAAGCTGACAGAGCTTAACTACAAGGGCTTTGGTGAAGAGAACGCTTGCATTTCCAAACCAAATGCTGCCACGTGAGCTATCATAAAGGAGAGAAACAGGGAGTGGTGCTGAGGGACAGAGGACTTCAGGGCATTAACAGAGCCAGGTAGGCAAGGCAGCATACCTTTAATGATGAGCATGTTTTTAAGGATAACACTATTCCAGAGCAAATGCTGTTAAGTCCTGCTCCTGGGACTAAATAATGCAGAAATCTCACTGCAACCCCATGTTGCCTCCTTTCTGCGTCATTTTCCCCAGCAATCCAAGGATCATCTGCATGGCAGATGCTAAGTCTTCATCTGACAGAGAAGCCAGTGGCGATGGGCTGTGTTGAAGCACACCAATTGCCACGTACCATTTGATGCTCACTCAGTAGTACTGCAAAGGAAAGCTGGCATAGCGCATTGAGAGGAAAAGTACTATCTCCTTGTGCAACTCCAAGAAATGGGCAGCCAGATAAACTTTTGGTAGTAAGCAGCATCCAGGCTAACTTTAGAAACAACCTGGGTTCGAAATCCCAAGTGTCCACATCACTATTTCCAGGGTCTTCTTGGCCTTCACAGTATATTATTTGATATTTTAGAACTGATTAAAAAAAGATCCCCTGGTCATAAATATAAAATAATTCCTTAAAATTATCTGGACTATCCAACTTCCATATGGATTGTTAAAAGAACACACCCCTTGAAAAACACCAGGGAATGATAATTTCCTCATTCGGGAATTGAGTGTTCATTTTCATGGGTCATTAGAGATGGACAGCTCCAGAGGTAGTCTAAATCTTTAAACTCCCCTGTCCTTTAGCAAGGGGAGGAAACCAGGAGAAAAACAAAGGAAATAACGAACATTTGCAAGGCTGCTAATGAGCTATTGTGGGTCATTACTTTCATTTCCAATAGGAATTTAAATTACAAACTGATTTGAGAATCCCTTGCATTAGGCATTTACTTTACAATGAATGAGACTGCAATTTTAAAAAGCTGGTGTGCAGGATGGCAGAGAGGCCATAAAACCCCTAAGTTACATATTGAATTGTATGTACACATAATGACTGTATTATTTCTAGGGAATTAATTCCTCCTCCTCCCCCCCTCAAGTTTCCAGACTCTGAATCATTTTCTAATAGGATCTCAACAGGCAATAGTATTAAAAATGTGTTAGATGCTAGCATCTGGGCCAGGAAAAGCACGACAATCTAATATAGAGAATCTAACCAGGGCATTCATCTAAGCCTGCCATCCGTTTTCCATTCTCTGCAGTGTCTCTCTCCCACTTCAGAGTACATAGATTGAGCAAGTCCTTGGAATAATGACCTTTAAATGAGGCAAAACCTACCTGATGATGTTTTCTTGCCAGGCAGGTTGCAGGTCTCAGAGAATGTATACCCAAACTACAGTGGTCTTCCTCTTGGTAACGGAGATTTGAATTGGGAAGTCATTTCAGTACGTGAAGGCAGACATAACTAAAACACCAGCAATTTCATTCTGTTGAAGGGAAAAGAGAACCCCGAAGCCTCAGGCATCATGATTTTGACATTTGATTTTCATTCCACACTGGAACAAAAATGGAACCTTTCAACAATCCCCATGAAAACTTCCAGGAGAGACAAGCCAGAGTAATGAACTTGCTGGGTGGGTAAGAACAGCAAACTGGAACAGCAACATCAGGAGAATTTGCAAAAGGGTCTGACTTCATGTCTTCACATTTGATACAGAAGACTCAGATTCAAGATCCTTCTCCAAATTAAGTAAATCTCATTAGAACTATGAGCAGTCTGATCAGCAAAACTTATTCTCTTCCAGTTGTTGATAAAGTGGCTTCTTCAATAAAAAGATTATTAGTTATAATTTTTTGGGGGTTAATTCTAATCCTTGAAACTGTGGAAAACAATGAAATCTTGTTTTGACCAGCTCGAAATTCACTGTCTAGATTTAGGATGTCCATTTACTCTCTTCCTATTTATCACAGTAGAACAGATGAGGTCACACTGGGAAAGAAAAGCAAAGACCTAAATGAAAAATACCTGTGTATTCCCAGGATATATACTTTTCCTGAGGTATCCAGGGTAGTTAAAAATTAATCAGTCAGCTGCACAGGTATCATATTTGGATGCTAGTGTGCTCAATTACAAGCTTATTTCAGTAGTGCAGACTTTCAGGAAAACTGTAGCTGTCTTTGAAGGCTTAAAATTGCCAAAAGCAATATAAAGACAAAGAAGAAAAGGCATTTCAAAGAAACGGTGCTATTCACTTGTTATAGCTTAGGAATCTGTCTGCAGAGAATGAAGGAAACAAATTACTCCGTAACACTTGTAGAGGTTTCAGTGTGCAGTGGTTAAGCTCCCTCTGTTTGGGATAGATTCAAAAAGGAGCTGAACTTCAGTTTTATTAAAAACTTAAAACTAGAGTTTTTGTGCTTAGAAATATTTTGTTTTCCTACTCAAATATGCAGAATATGTTAAGAACTATGGACAAGACAGGGCCTCTTTGGACACTGTGCCCAGTCCCTTTATACTGCAGGTATACATCACATCATCTTACCATGGGTAAAAAAGCCTCACACCTTACCTTTAATCAAGGCTGAATCCTGATAAAAGGCTCTTTTAAAAGTTCATCTCACTGATGGTTAAAGGTTTCTTCATTTCCATCCCCACTGTTTTCACAGGCAGGTTCAGACTTTGCTGGAAGTGGCATTTCACAGGCAGACTTTGAGGCTCACAGCAAGTTCGCTAAGAGCCAGCCAGGATGATAACTTCATCTGATGCTTGTTGATGTTCTCCTCAGCCTAATGTCTTCCCTTCCATTTTCAATCTCTTCTCGCAGTAACACGGACCAAATCTTGCTTTACATTATTTGCATTACAGTGGTCCATTTCTAGCAAACATGGGAACATGTGAGACACTTCCTGCACAGGAGGGTTTGTTGTCTAAATTGAAGATGTGGGAAAAAAATGGAGGAAGACAGAAATTAAAGTACTGAACAAACAGAAATCCTATCCTCCAACTTCTCCACTCCAATCTCATGACACCAAAATCCTCACTTGTTCTTTTCAGGGGAAGGTCACTGTCATGGGTTTTAAAACAAAAATGCTCTTTGAGGACTTGCCAGTCTTCAAAAATGTACAGAATAGTGTAGATATTTTGTTGTCTAATCCTTTCTCTCAGTAAGTAGGCAAATGGTTGCTGAAATGGAACATTTTAGTAAGTATTGCTACTGCAGCCGAGTCAATCTACTCTATCAAAAAGGCCAAAAATTTCCAGCTCATTTCTTGCTCACCCTGATAGAGCTTGAGGAACTGTTCATATGTCAGCCAAGCTGTAGACAGTTTCCTCCAACTGTTCTAAAGAAATAGTCGTTTCTTTGAAAAGGCACTTAAGCAAGTCAATATAGCGTCAAGATGCTGTTTCTTTTTCTAACACGGACATTCCACTTATGCCAATCAACTCGCCCTACATCAACCAAGAAATTTTAATTCCAAAGAAAAAAAAAAATTATTTCCAAGGCTTAAATATTTGCAATGTTAGAATTAGTTAGAAATATTTGCAATTAGAATGCATAAAGTACACAAGTGGCAGGAAACATCACCTATAATGGACAAATGGGGCTACCCAGATACCTTTCATCTGAACTTTCAGAGATTTGCTACTTGAATATGATTATTAAAACCACAAAGGTTCAAAGCAGAGCAGTGTTCATTTTTTTTGCAAGACTATGTGTAAGCACGTTGCACCCATTTTTCACTGGTATTTTTACCTATTACTTTGCTTTTGGCCATGAAGGTTTACCTCAAAACAATTTTGTGAAGAAGCTGCTGTATAAATTCCTCACATTACTGAGAATCTCAGGAAACATCGAACATTTGGTTCCACATTTTGTCTCACATATTTTCAGACAAAAACTCTCCAGTTTTGGCTTGGTATTCTCATCTAAAATCATTCAGTCTCATAATATTTCATAAAAGCATTTATACAGAGCTGTTTTGGGAAAGAGAGGCCTAAAAGTGAGCACAGAAACTACATTTTGGCTGTAATTAAACTTACTCTTGCAGGTCCAGGAATATTAAAAATAGTCCACTGCAGCACCAAGAGCAAGTGAGTCGGCAAGACAAAAATCTATTAAAAACAGTTTCTACAGTTTTCACTCCAGGAGTACAGCACTAATTTTCTTATGTTAGTTTTGCATAAATGCAAAGACTGGAAACTTCTCCCTCGAAATGTCTTTAAGGCAGGGGTAAGACTCTTTGCAGAAACTTTTAGAAGGGCAATGCCATCTTCATGCTGTTGTCAAGGAGAGGAGGAAAGGGAAAAATGGATTTGAACAACATTCTGCCCCCTCCCGAGCAGAGACTGTGCAGGACTTGTATAGTTGAAAAGTAGAACAAAACTCTACAGTAGACTAGTAAAAATCATCTCACTGGCATCTCTCTGCTAACCATCTGTTACAGGAGGAAAATCTTCATTCTCACGGGTTCTTGGGTGGTTATTTATGGGGTGTATCTTCCAGCTGAGAAATCTCAAAACATAACAAAGCATTGCTTGATGAAGTAACTGGTAAATCTGGCTCTTAGAACCTCTCTCCAATTTTATTTTTCACTACAAATGTGGAAGATGGAAGACAACAACCACGGGTCTTAATTATAGCAAAATCTGTGAACAAATCACTTGCCTCCACAAAGAGGTCTCTTCACAGTGAGCTTTTGTGCAAAGGAAGAAATGAGCACATCTATGCTCCTGGCATATTGCACCTCTAAATTGTCCCTTACAATTGAATAACTGGCCCAAAGTGAAACAAGCAGCTCTTATTCCAAGCTTCAACAGAGAAGCAGTGGATGAGGGTTAAGTGGGTAAGACAAGGATAACAGAATGGAATTGAACATGTGGCATTAAAGGAAAACAATTTTGCTTTGACTGAGAGGTTTACTCCAGAGGACAGGGCCAGAACAAGAAATCTGGAAGGTTATTTTAACAGCAGTAATTTCAGCAGACTGAAATGGCCAAACCAACTCCTTCATCCAGAAAGAACAACCAGAGAAGAAACTATGGATTTGCAAAACAAAGGGGCTACATTCTTTCTCCTTCTGTGACTGGCCTGCTGATGTGATTTTACATGCTCACTGTCATGCCAAAGAGCATGTTGAGTGCAGTCAGAGGCAGAGAGGAGGAGGGAGAGGCAGTCGGAAGTCAAACAAAAGTCCTATGAAAAGAAAGTCTGGAGTAAAAATAGCATGAAAGAACCCTACTCTGCTAGCATGGAGACAGATGTGGCAATGCAAAATATCTAGAAATAGTATGGGCCACAGATGGTGATTTTTGTCCATCTCTGTTTATTCTGATGTTATCATTATTACTGCATACCAATGCATCCGCTGCACATGTAGAGGGGATACCTCTGAGCAGTAAGTGCAAAGCAGAGTAATTACATTAATTTATCACACACCTTTGGCTGCTTCACCACCTCCTCCCTCCTGAATACTCTTAGCCTTCCAAAAAAGCTTTTACGTAGAAAATCTTAAAGTGTTTAAGAGGGAGAAAACCAGTAGGGTTCTATAAAATGTGAATAAGGTTTTACAGAAAATATCCTGAAACTACACTGGCTCCATTCTCCTTTTCCAGAAGTGCAAATCAGGAGTGACACCAGTGTGGTCACGCTGCTACTCTACTAGAAGAAAACACCACAGGTCAGATCCAAGATCCATTGAGTGCAATTGGCTCCAGTACTAATCAGGCTTAATATCTCTTGTAAAGCTGTCAACCCTAATTAGGGTCACTATAGATCCCTAGCACTGGTACCTCATTGATTAATTGATCTATGTCTTAAAAACAGTTCAGTTTTTGTGACTACTGTTGGTGTCTAGAGGTAATTCCAGAGCAACTCTTTTCTGTCGATGAAGAATTCCCTTATTTTTAACCACTGGTTTGTGTGTTCCCCACAATGAGATGGGGTAGAAAAGTAATCAAACCTCTCTCATAAAAAAAAAATCCCACCCCAAGCAGAGCAGTCTCTAGACTTGTGACATCTCAGGAGAGATCCTGATTCCCTCTACCCCTAACAAAGTTGTTATGCAGGTGGTAGGCTGGCTCCCCTAGTGACAAGGATTGTAATAATCCTCTTGTGCTTCATCGCAGCCACTCATGCAGTTCTTAGTGTCAGACAGTTACTTTGATTGTCAACTGATTAACAATGTTAATTTTCAGAACCATAAGCCAACATGCTGGAATCATTTTGAAAACAAAAACCAAACCAGAGCAACAACAGATAGCAGTGCTGCGCTTTTACTTTGATGGGGTTTAGGCAGTGGGATCCACAAGTAACTATGACATTTTACCGGGACAGATAGATAATGTTTGCTGTTCTCAAGAGCCTCTCCTCCCTGGCTCCCCACTACCTCTTTTGTGTGGTTGCTGGTACTCAGAGCTTCTTCATGGGACAAGATCACGAAACAGGTTTTGTATTGCTGTCACATCTGTACCAGAGAGGCTTCCAGGATACAAGAAGGAAGCAGCTTCTTTCTGGTGGAGTGTCCTCATCTCCCATGGTTTCCCTTCCATGTCCGTCAGGTCAATGAGATTTAAAAACTGCCCCCATCTCATCCAGACACCAGTATACCTGCACTGAATAAGAGTCATGGCTATTTCTTACCTTCATAAATAACTGATTGCTGTTGAAACCTTCAGGTTGTTCAAGGTAATTCTATGAATAAGAAATATTGAGTTAACACATCTACACACACAGACCCAAAAGGAGTTTTTGGGTGCAGGGGGGAACATTCAATTGATCTATTTCTTTGACTGAATGCAAAGTCACCTACACACTCTTAACGCTGCTTTAAGCATTCAAGCCACATGCTATATAGGCACATCCTAGATTTCATTTTCCTCTGAATCAATATAAACTCCTAAGAATCCATAATTCCACCTATTCCATTCCCTCACTGACCAGCTTAATATTTTACACTTCAAAAACCGAATAAGAAACATGCTCAGATATAATTACCAGAGCATTTTCCTCATATGACATCTCTCCTTCATCCCTTTTTGAAAAGCTCCTTTTCCCTGCTTTTAACAGACATGAATGCAAACACAGAGAGTATGATTCAGCTCTCTTCTCATGCAGCTGTAAAGAAATTGACTTCCACTGGCTGGTATCTGCTTCAAGGTTATGTAGCTGAAATCCTGTGATCAGAACCAGCCCTAGGAGTAGCTTACTCAGCAGAGAAAGCACACTACTTCAGTAAAAAGAAAATGTAACAGAGAATGCGATCAGGTGCCTAGTGTTATGTCACTGAGCAGGAAAGAAGATTGAACAATAAAGATTTTGCATCTGAAATATACTGGTAATTTATAAGTCTTCGGGATTTGATGGTCCCTCATGTTTGTGTATAATTCACCTCAGTTTGGCAGTTCCAGTACAGTCTGAAATTAAGGAAGTCATCCTGTAAGAAACTATGATTTTTGTGATTTCCATAAGTTTGAGGGGGAGCTAAGGGCTTCTCATGCTACCAGTGACAACTTGGCAGCTCAGAGACAGTCAGGCTCTTGCAGAAATCTGCCCCAGCTGATGCTGCAGTCACACACACAGCCTTGTCCCATCCAAGAGCTTCCTCCTTTTGAATGTTCTTTGGGGATATTTGAAACATGGGTGCTGGTGCCAGCTCAGCTCTCAGTGGGACAGTACCCTCATGGCAGAAGCAGGCACATCAAAGCTGTCAGTCTAACCACCCCACACAG
>JAOEHY010032583.1:0-31077 GCA_025447955.1 Psilopsiagon aurifrons | reverse complement strand
GCTCAGCTCTCAGTGGGACAGTACCCTCATGGCAGAAGCAGGCACATCAAAGCTGTCAGTCTAACCACCCCACACAGCGAGAGTGGCTACAAACAGCAAATCTGAGTTATCCTTTGGGCACCACGGAAATACCCATGCAACATGAACACAGGAGGTTTATTTCAATTGTGGTAGAACTTGAATGGCTCCAAGTGCTAACTATTATAGATCTTTCAAAAACATAGGATTTGAGTATTTGAACATTTTTTATTTAAATAGTTACTTTTAAAGCTGGTCAGACAGGACCAAGGAGTTGTTTGATGCCCGAAATACCTAGCAGAAATCACCCCTACTATGCTATTGATTACTCAAGATGTTTCTCCCCATTTCTGCCTCTACTTAGATATTACACAAGTGAAATGCCCTCCAGTGATGCCATCCTATAGTTAAACCATGCTGCTTACCTGCAGTGCCATGTGAATAAAACCTGGTTTCACGAGTTCTAATAAATCAGTTTTATACAGATGAATCCTGATACCTTTGATATGCAGAACTTATGCACAGCAGAGAATTTCTATTGCTCAAGGTTTGATCTCAACGCACAAAGCAAACTCTTGAGATTAGAAAAATACATTTGCTTCTGGGAAATAGTCTACGTGCATGAACATGTAGTAAGACGGCTTCTCCTAGCTCTAAATTGTGATCTCTATCTGTGGCCCTTTGTTTAGAAGCAGAAAAAGGAGGGAGAGACTGGAGATGATCTGGGTAAGAGGTGTAGGACTTCTTGAATATAGCTCCAAAACAGAGGTGTCTAACCTCTTCCTGTTTGCCGAAACTCTGAAAATCTGTGCCCAACAAACTGCACAGTTAAAGGCTAGAACTGGCTAAAATATCAGGCATAGAGAAATCTGAGATACCAGATCACTTGCTTTTTGATGTTTTTGTTGTTGCAGCACAGAATTACAAGGGGGGATAACCCGTGTTTTACAGGAGTTGGTCGTTGCTCCATTTGCAAAGTTTTCAAAGCAGACGCTCAGTCTGTTTTCTGGGGAAAACTGGAATCTCATCTGACATACTGGCAAAGCCAGCTGGCTCTGGAGAGCAGAAAGCAGTTTCCTCCAGCTCTCAAGGCTACACGCTAGGCAGCTCTCATCTTTGGCCTTTGAGACTAGCATCTCTATGCTGCTTTCCCCTCCTTCTGGCCTGTGGCGCTAAGATAGCTGCTGTGTGCCATGAGAGCACCCACACTGTTCCCTTTCCACCCCAAAGGCCCCATGTCCCCATCCAAGCTTCCAGGCCCTGGCCAGCAAAAGCCTTTTGCCACCCTTCTGCATTCATAACTTGCTCCCACTCCTGCACAGGCAAGAGACCCACAGGAACCATTCTCCAAATAATCCCTCAGAAATCACTTCATTGTGTAATAATACTTCTTCTGACCCAATTAATTGAAGGACAGCAGATGACAGAACATTGCTGTCTGCTTGTTTCAATTTATAAGCAAAACTGAAGACAGTCAAATTAAGATTTTCAACTGCTGATTCATGCCAGGGTTCTACCAGGTGATTCCTAAAGGTTGATTTAATCAGGGCTTTTAAAGATTCAATCAATCTTTTAAGGAACCAGTCAACCTGTCTCAAGTGATACAAAATAAACAGGAGCAAACTTTCACCTTAATCTGAAACTGAACCGATAGGTTTTATTAAAGTTGGCATCTACATACAACAAAATAACACATAGGTGATCAAAGTCTCTCTGGCAGGATGTACTTCCACTCATACAGATCTGGGATATTATGCTTGCCAACAGACACACGTACCTCTTATGTACTGGACAGACAAAAGTCATCCTGGAAACATGCTCCATAGACTTCAAGCCTGCATTCCCAGCCATTGCATGAATTGGGAACCAGGATTTGATACAGGGAGCCCTCACAGTTGCTTCACAGAAGTGTTCCTCAAAGTGTCCATGAAGGTCAGAGCCATGCTGAGGGCTATAAAAGGGCTCAAGGTGCAAATACAGTAGTCCCGAGGAGCTCACCTCCTCCAGGGTAATAGACTAGCAGCAAACCATAACCATTGCCTGCAGAGGTTTATATTCACCAAGTAGTGGCTAACGACCTTTAATTACCATCAGGCTCCCAATGCCAATGATGATATCTAAAACACTTACAGCCAGGAATTACAGCTGATTTCCTTACCCTGGAGATAACTCCCATTAGCTGAGGAGGATCTCAGGGAGCAGGCAAGTTGAAAGAGAGGTTAAGAAACGTTGCCCTGTGATGATGTGATTCATTTGCTTCTTAGGGCCTGATGCCCCCACACTACTGAGATACAGAGCTTATTCCAAGCTCTTGGAAAGAACAAGGCAGAAACATAAATGAAGTACCTGTACTTATCCAGTTCCTCCTGAGCAGAAGCTATATGTCCTTCTGGCATCTTGACCCTATATTCTGAACAGCCTTTGGAAGAACACACATTATCTGAGATCTCCCAATATCCAGCCATCCATCCACAGGCCCAAGAGAGACGCAACCTGATGAAACACACTGAAACTGGTCTTTCCAAAGGGTTCACAAGCACAGATGTTCTGATAAATATGTGCTGTGACTGGCAAAGTTGTTTCATCTGCCCTCAGTATCATTACAGCAGGAATTACCTCCATATTACTCTTAGCTGTTAAACCAAGATCCCGAGTGAGAAATGGAAGAGGAGAAATGAGGGAAGCATAACAGCCTCTTATGTTAAATCCACCTCATGTGCGAGCACAGAAAGCCAGAGAACTTTGCTGCCTCATGCTGTGAATCTACGTCTCAGCTTTTGGCAGTGGAACAAAACCCTGGAAGCATTCTGGAGGCATTCGCATGTTTTGCTGCTTGCTTTGGCTACTGTCGAAGCAGCCTAAGCCCTCTGTTGTCTTTACAGAAATATGTTTGCAAGGCATTTTTCTGAAGCTGGTCACAATGAAAATACCTGCAATTTAGATTACTCCACTCCCTTTAAAAAAATGAAAGTTGTTAAAAAAGATGTTTTTCACATTGTTCAAATAACAATGGTAACCTTATCCATAAGAAAATCAGCACAACTGAGTAAAATGGGTCTTTAAGGCTACTCGATGCATGCCTCATTTTTTTTTTTCATAACAGCACATATTTTCTCCTGTGTGATCTTATTGAGATATCAAATATATCCAGACTTTGACTCCTATCTAAGGAAGGTGTGAAAGCCTTATCAGAGCACTCCTAAGGCAGTGTATTTGACACTGTACTCCCTGGAAGGAGTGCAGCATTGTGCAGCACACCTGAACCAGCACAAAGATGTTAGTTATCCTTCCAGAAGTTACAAAGCACCTGCAGATGGGGAATCAACACTCACTCTGCTTCTGAAGTTAATTAAGTAGCCTATATTGATTTCTCTTCTGCCTCGGCTAAGCAACTTCTGATATATTTTGGAGTTTTATGTTGTCTTTTGATGCCATGCAGAACACATTTTGCTCTGGCTTTCTGAAGTTCCTGTCTTGCAAATGGAGCTGTGATCATCCACTTAACTACTCTCAGTACCTGGCATTGCAACTCCCTCTTTTGCCTTGACACTATAGAGTTAGGAATTTTCTCCTGTCTGTTAAATTCCCTTTGGAATGAGAGCACAATGGAAAAGGAGGACTTTAATCATGAACCAAATTATATCCTAGACAGCAAGGCAATTACTCTATCTGACTGCACCGAGAGAAGCAGAAGGAAGGAAGCAAACCAAGAAAACATCATTTTGGAGATTTCCATCATCACTAAAATCACTTTACACCTGAAGTGACAGGTATGAAACTACCCTGATTATGCTCCCCCACTAGATGGATCAGAAAGAGATGTTGAAATTTGCCCATGAGTCTAAGTCCAGTTACTCTTAATCCTACTCATTGCTGCAAGAGAGCAAGTTTGCTCCAGTTACCATTGGCTTATACTCTCTCTTAGTGCTGTATGAAGATGTGAAATATGTCATAAAGGGCAAAGGAGCCAAATTCGATTGTTCTGGGTCGTTGCTCATGGTCTGATTGAAATATGAGGTATTATCTACCTTTCTTTCACATCAGACAGTCTCAAACCGCTAGCTCTGAAATGAAACCCCTTTGAGGCTCCTTGATAATGTGCTTCAGCAAGTATTTCACAATCAAAATGAGTCTTGGTATTTGTGAAAGATGCCAGAATCATGCCAGCACATCTGTTTAGG
Organism: Psilopsiagon aurifrons; assembly: GCA_025447955.1. Taxonomy (NCBI): domain Eukaryota; kingdom Metazoa; phylum Chordata; class Aves; order Psittaciformes; family Psittacidae; genus Psilopsiagon; species Psilopsiagon aurifrons. The sequence goes on along the minus strand of JAOEHY010032583.1, from coordinate 26,878 downwards.
TTGAATGACTAACGCATTTGGGCAAGTCTTTCTGCCTCTGTTTCCCCTTCCTAATAAAATAGGGATAAATATTAAACCCTCAGTCGACTGAAGTTCTCTTCCCAGTTCCAAATTTTTTTTCTCCATTTTTTAATGTCCTTCAAGATAGGAGGAGTATGATGGGTTTTTTTCCACTGCTGTCATGCTCATCTGTTGCTCATCACAAAACAGACTGAGAGGATTTTTGCTACTGATAAATATTTATATCTTTACATGTCAAAAAACAAAAGAGAAAAATATTTTGTAATGTGAAGAATATGGAAAATATAAGGAGAGAATGGAATGGAACCAAAAAGGAAAAATGCTAGATGGAGAACACATTATTAAAAGAACTTACCCCAGCCTTAGGATAACACTATGTAGTAAAATAAAGCGGCCTCTGCAAGTGAAATAGAGGAATGCTCTAGAACCTATTCTAATGTAGCAGATGTTTAGGAAAAGGTATGAAAGAAGTCATTGAATGAAACAGGAGACTATTAAAGGGACATGTACCATTCAGAGCTTTCGTTTAATTAGGTCATGGGCTGATGATGGACACTGGACCTTCGGTTGCACACTGTCTTGTTTTTAACTCTGTGGAAGGCAAAGAGTAGGCCAGCAAGGGAGAATGGGTCGAATGGTCTTTAAAGTGTGAAGCAGCAAGAAAGAGCAATGTAATGCACAAAAAAATAACAATCAGAAGTGCAACAGCTATGAGACTGTCTTTGTTTCCCCCAAACCTGTTGAAGCTGTGGTATGTTTTGCATATTAACCTCTCCCTACCACGAGCAGCACAAGGCCAAGGCAATCCTGAGGTGATAGGTCACTGAAGCAGTAAAGCAAAGCTTTATTAATGCCTGTCGTCCCAAAAATGCAACCCCAAATTCCTTCCAGATATTCAATTGGGCAATGGAAGTCTTATTTGTGGGTTAAACCATAGAGCAAACTGCAACCCTTGTGCCCTCTTAAATCATGCCACCTCCTTGGAATGACTAAAATTCCCTCTGATTTGCTTTACCCAGAGTTTGTAAATGTCTGGAAGGCATAAACCACTAATGCATGTAATTTTTCCTTTCCCTCTCGCCATTTCTCCAGCTTTCCCACACAGATTGCTGATTTCTCCCAGCCACTTCAAGAACAGGGTATATTTCTGTCTCAAAAACCATACGCTATCTCTCCTGATCCAAGGAGTCATATTACACTGAGATTCAAAACATACTTCCTCGCTAAATTAGACATTCATTTTCCCCTTACAAGAGGATAATCTTCTTGCAGACCAGGTGTGCCTTGGAGTGGTCACCTCCAGGGTTTCCTGCAGGGAGTAGTTATTGATGGACACAGCCTGACTGTAGCCAAGAGCAAACAATACTCAATGCTCACGCAGCGCACAGTACTGAGCTGTGCTGGAGACAGAGCTGGACTCACTTATCCTGTTTCTTTGGCTCATATCCTTGGATGAGGCGTTCTTACGCAAAGCTGGCTCTCCTTCCTGCAGTCCTCTGCAAGCTCCCATTTGCCCAGCACTAAAGGTCTCCTCCTGCAAGAGACACGTGTTAAGCCACAGCAAACCTGTTTAACAGTTCTATTCTGCTCCCTGTCGTTTCTGCCAGATTCACTTTGCATAATATCTAGCACTGGTTCCCAAGGATATTTTCACATGCAGCAAACTTCAAGTACTTTCCAGTTAATAGTGTATTCAGAAAGCACTTATTTCTGTGCCTTCTTTTCAAAGTAAGGCACTCAAAAGACCTAAATGCCAAAGCCAAGATGATCTGGGCCATGTCATCTTTAATTTTCTGTCCTTCCAGCTCACTAATACGATGCATTCTGCATCAGAAGTAAACTGCTTCTGTTTGAACACCTGGATTAATTTTTTGCATAAGCTATACCTGGAGTTCTCTCAGAAACATTTTTACAGTCATCCTGCAGAGGAGCTTAGCAAGAGTTCAGCCACTGCTTCTCATCCTTGCTTAATGCAAACATCGATGCACCTAAGGCACATGTGTAACCAAGGTCTTCTCTATTAGCCATCAAATCTGTGCTTCCATTATAGAGTTTTTCACAACTGAAGTCACTTTCATTTTTGAACAGCACAGCTAATAATTCTGGTATAAAAAAACCTGCTGTAAAGAGCAATTGCTGGGAAAAAAGTCCCAAAAAGTCCCTTTTTGCTCAGTTTTACTCAAAGTGATGGCAATAATAAATTTTTTTCTCATATATCTGTGTAACACTGACACTGTGAAAAGAAATGGACTTGACTTCTCTTGCTGTTTACCTGTGCAAGGCTGTTGACTATAAGACTGGCACATATCCAAGAGTTAAAAACAGAGTAATGACTTACCATACATAGGCTAAATTCAGAGAAGGATCTGAAAATCAATGTGCTTTTCAAAACTCACACTGACTAGGGTAAAACTTCTCCCATTTATAAAACTGATTCAGAAATGTTAAAACAACAGTGATGTTCAGACTGCTTCTGGTTGTGACAGAAATACACGATTCTGTCACTGTCTCTGAAAAAAAACCCAAAAATGATATTGAAGGTGGGTGACGGATGAAAGCAAACGCAACCTCAGGCTTTTGATGCTGAAGTAGTTTGATATAATTGTAGCTCTATGGAGCTTGCAAGAGGCTGTTTTCAGTGTATGTCTGCTCCTGAATCTTTTTGCCTATCTTCCCGAGGCCAGTGACCTGTAACCACACATGAAAGTGTCGGGGCTTGAACACTTAAAAACCCATCTGTAGGATTTTGATTTTCTTTATTTCAAAGGCAGGAGCCATGTAGATAACTGCAGTTCCTGCCTGGGATTTCATATGTCTCTACTGCCAGATGACAAAGACCTGCATGCCAATAAGTTTCCATGTCTGTTTTCATACCTGGGACTCCAGTAATAAACGCTGAAGTGGAACAACGAGTTCTGCATGAAATCGGTGAATAGAGCTGAACTGGTGTTTGCTAACAAATCTCCACTCCATTCACATCCTCCTTCTTTCTCCTGTTATGAGGATTCCTCTTTCCTTGGGCTTTCTCTTTTTCCAACTATTTAAACAAGTTAGAATATTTTCAATGCTGTATATGCATTTGAACATCCAATCATTGCAACTAATCACTTAATTATGGGTTGGTTGGAGATATCAGGCATTCCAAATGAGCTTTTCCAGGTACCAGGCAATCAAACCCTGCCAGATTTCCCAACTGCGTTCAGCTCGGTGGGCTGAATCCAAGTGGGTTTGGCAAGTCATCTGCACACCACACACCTACCAGTATCTTATTAGCTGAGCAGTTCTTTCTTCTCCCCCTTGTCCACCCACTACAGTTCCTTGGCCAGGAGGGGAATTTGTAGCTCAATAGTTCAAAAGAAAGCTCATTCATTCTACACTGAAAACTATGGCAGTGGCACAAGTTAGAACACGACCCTGTTCTAACTTGCCTGGAGCGATCGAGATGCTCCAGCACTGAGCTCCCATCTGAGAAGATATGTGAAAGCCCTCCTGCTGTCACACTCAAGCAGTATCTGCCATTGCAGGGTTTTGCCTTGCCTGGAGATGAGCAGGATTCTCTGCTGACATCTGAAGGAGCTTCTTGCTGCCAGGCAGCCAGGCGCCAAGGCATCAAAACCCTCACCTCTCAGCTTATGCAAAGCAACACCATAATACTAAGCAAGCTCCATGTCTACCTAAAGTTCCAGGGTATAAGATATAAGAAACTAAAGAAAAACAAAGATCTTTGTCAGTATAAGCACTTCAAACAATGTAGGGACTTATTTTTCATGTTTTATTATTTCAATCATGGGTTTTATCCTCCTTGCAAAATGCTCAGCATTCAGGCAATATTAAAAGCACCTGAGCAGTAAACTTTCAAAAGGGCACAGCCAATGCTCACAACTTGGTTTTCTTCCCTTTTATCTGCACTTACGAAACAAACTGAATAAAAACACAAGTTAATACTTCTCGAGAACCAAGGAAAAAGCTTTTCTGTCTCCAGACTCCCAGCTCCTTTCCATAGCAATCAGCTGCAAAAGTGCGTCTCGAAGTCCTGCTGACACTATTTGCTGATTATGTTGCATCTGGATTATCTGACCTGATAAAGCTGGTTTTTATCCCTCCTAGCTTCAGGCCAGTGCTCACTTCAGGAGGCAGACAGTGTTTTCAAAAGAAGCAAAGCAAAAGTAGGAAGAAACATCAAATGCTGCATTTCTTCATTGATCATGGGCAAAAAAAGGATATATAAGTGGAAAATTTATCCTTTCTACCACCTGCAAGTCATCTGTATCTGAGGCAAATTCAACAACTCATTTGGTAGGCAGTCAAAATTCTGTTCAAGGAAACACAATGCCCTGGTCCCAAAGTTCTGTGTACCATTTCCCTCAGGAGGTTCAGATGTTGCTCTAATATCAGACACATCCTGTGTGAAACAAATATGAGAAGGTTTGAGTCCTGCATTCTTCCACCTCCTTCACTGTGGTCTGGAAATAAATGCAATTGAAATGAAGGGAAGGCTCTAATTTAACTGTTAAATGTGATGCCTGTTTAATGCTCGGCCTTGTGCTGAGCTGCTGCTCTCTGCAAAGGGTGCTCTCCCATGGCTTCCTCACAAGCCCATGGGATAAACAAGGCTCAGGGACATTGACAAATCCAGCTGAAGCAAGCTTGTGTTTCTTAAATCTCCATTTTACCTCCTGCCTTATCTGTAATTAATATCTGTAAAACGTCTTGAACTTTCTCTTATCTCAGCCATGGTGCAGCCCCTGGATGCAAGGAGTCAGAGGAATCTATGTTGAAGAAATCTATGCTGGCAAATGGGAGGAATCTCTACTTGATTGTCATTTGTTTTGCAGTATTACACATGATTGTAGTCAAACACTTCTTGCAAGGTTTAATATTAATTTGGTTCATTTTTGTAACAGGCTAGGTCTATCCAGTTGTGGTTCAGATCAAGCTAGTTTCCAAAGCGACTGACCAAGTTTCTCTCAACAGCTTGCTTCTGCAATCACTCAGGTGATAAGTACAAGCCTGTGTAATATGAGAAACTTCAGGGAAGTATAAGGAAGGATTTATGAACCAAACCACTCTGAGGCATTGGTGCTCTTAGCGGTGTCACAATATGACCCATGTGGCTAGTTTAACTCCTTTGTATGTCTACAAATTCACTTCCACAAGTTGTATAAAGTACAAACCAAGGGTTTAATTAGTGACAAACAGTTGCACAAAGTAATTTACATGGAAAGATCCAAAGTAATTCAGCACCATCACTCCTCTTAATTTTTCTTATTTCTACTATCTCTAATTACAGGCATGAAATCCAGGTAATAAATGGGTAAGACTTTCTGCTAAGAAAATGATGTCTATAATTATAGGCACATGTTCAACTGAGATATTGTGGCATCCAGGGCTTCCACAAAGATACTAATTGTCAGTCTTTGCACTGTAATTAAGTCTAAATGGGAATCCTAATCGTTTTCCAAATGAGCAAACAGTAAGCCTATCTTGATTGGCTGTGTTGTGGCAATGAATGAAACTGATTTACTCTATGAGTTAATTAAGTTTTATGAAGTTCCATGCCCCCCTTCCTCAAAATCCACACTGTCAGCAAATATTTGAGCTAATTAGTTGTGTATTGTTTTAATGCTCTGTGATAGTATTACCTGCGTTATCCTATTAAGAGCCCTGTTTTTCTGCAACCTTGATTTCAAGTTTTCCCACCTCGGAACAACTACTTTGCCTTTGATTCACCTGTTTCTTGAGTTCAAGGCCTTCTTTTCCCTTTGAGGCTTATGATTTCAGCAAGGCTTGTGAACAAAAGAGGATGCTATGCAGTGTGCTGTTCAGCTTTCCTTACAAATGCTCTTCATGTCTAACCATGACCTAGCATGCTCAATGTAAGTGATCACATCTCAGAGGCTTTCTTTTCACAGCTCTTCATGTGACATTTTTGGGTGACATGGTTTAGTGTGAGGTGTCCCTGCCTATGGCACTGAGGTTGGAACTTGATCTTAAGGTCCTTTCCAACCCTAACTATTCTATGATACTTTTCCTATCAAATGCCAGTGCAATCAGCCCAGCAGGACTCTGCAAAGCATGGACCACATGGGGAGGTCCTGTGGGCTGCTGGATGCCATGGAAGAGACCTTAAAGCTCATCCAGTTCCAATGCCCCTGCAACAGACACAGACACCTTCCACTAGATCAGATTGCTCCAAACACTGTCTGACCTGCCCTTGAGCACTGCCAGAGATAGGGCAGCCACAGCTTCTCTGGGCATCCTGTGCCAGCGCCTCAGCACCCTCGCAGGGAAGAACTACTGCTTAAGAGCTCATCTCAATCTCCCCTCTGGCAGGTTAAAGCCATTTCCCCTTGTTACTACATGCCCTTGTAAAAAGTCGCTCTCCAGCTTTCTTATAAACAATTATACTACATGAGCCAGCCAGATCCAATGTGACTTGCTCTTGCCTTCTGTTCCCATGTTCAACACAACATAGTTATCCACTCAGTTTGAACTTTCAGTTCCATTTTGCTCCATTCCTACAAATTTAACTTCCTATAACTATGCAGGAGAAGAGTCAGAAAATTCTTCTACATCACTTCGCAGTCTGGTCTCCCAAGAAAGCCACCCACATATCCAGGAGATCCAGACTTGGGTTCAGATAGTGGCCTCTAGAAGCTGCCACAGCAGGGGATGGAGAAAGGGGAAATTTTTGAATCCACTCCTCAGCCAATACCAATCAGCACAGGTACACTAAGTCAGTACAAATACACTGATTTATTCCATGTGAAGACCAGGATTTGCTTCCCCACTATCTCTGCTCTCTCGTTGCTTTCTCGCCTCAGTTGTTTGCCCAGAAGAACATATTTATTCTTCCTTTCATGAAGGACTTGAGCTGCAAAATAAATGCAGAGTAAAATGTTTCCAATGCACTTGCCCAAATATAATGATTTGTGCAATTTAGTGGAAAAAATCACAGAGCTGAAAAAATATATGTGCTTCCTGTGGCGAGAGCACCTGAAAGGCAATGAAATTCCATTACCTGAAACAAGCCCATAAACAGCATTACAGAGCAGCCACTTGTCAGTGCTAGATGCTATTTGTGGGAAGCCACTAATTGCAGCTTTCATAAAACGGTTTGACTCCCTTCCAGGCTGATGCACAGTGCATTCCAAGTGGGTGATTTAGAAGCTGCAGAAAGCCAAGTGCCCCAGCCACAGGGGAAAGCTGCCACTTTTAGACTCTCTAAGGAGAGCTCTCCAGCTGAGCAAGGTGTTGGCTGCTTCATGGCAACTGCCTTCTATACTGTCAATGTCTTCTCCTCCATCAGAGCAACAAGGAAAACCAGAGACCTCTGAGAGCAGGAATGGTAGCACATATTGTAAGGGGCAGTCTCTGTCTCCAGCAGACTTCTGGGGTTTAATATTGTAGGGAAACTAGGCAGAAAGACCAGGATTGCAATTTATTTGCCTAAATAGAGACAGTTAATGTTGCTTGAGAAGTAACACTTAAGGCCTTATACCAGCAGATACAACACTGGACCAACAGGAGGCTTCTTTCCTCCTGGAAGGACAGCTGGAGGTCAAATGGGGGATAGCAAAGCATGCCAAGTAGTTTGTGAAGGCTATGGTTAGGCAACAGTCATGGCACAACTGACTTTCTTATGGCGATACAAAGAATCTGCAACAGAAGTAGCACTTTCCAGTCTAATGCTTTGGCAAAAGCCCTTTCTTCCTAATTACCTTTCTTCTTAAGTAACATGTCTCCCATATAGAACAAATAAGGAGAATGAAACTTAAGTCAAGCTTCTCATCCTCATTCTTAATCCAAAACACACATGCTTCACCTCTGACCCTAGAATTGCTTCATATCTCACCCCATGAATCTATACAGGTGACACAATAGGACGTGTTTGACTGGCAGGTGGGAAAACTGGCATGCAGCAGTGTGATTCATCAGTCCTTTCAGAGCACACAGAAACAATCTGCTGATGTTTGGTTAGTTTGCATGCTCTTATCTCAGAGGAACTTGTTCACACAAGCAAGGTTTGATTTTACGTTATCTTAAGCCTTGCCCTATACTGTCCTAGTAGCTGAAAACAAGTTATTTTAGCCAAAGGCTCCAAAATTCTCACTCATTTTTTTAATAAAAACAGACTGATCAGTGAATTGAGAAAAAAGAAAGGAAAAAAATGAGGAAAAAGAAAAAAACAGAACAGTATTTTCAGTGGCTCATGAGCTGGAAAAATAACATTTTTTAATGAGGGGAAAAAAAAAAGATTAAGGCCACTCAGCAGCTGAAAAAGCAAGCACTTATTAAAACAAAATATTTAATGTTCACAGCCATTCAATGGTTGGAAAAGCATGTTCTAATGACCATGTTTAATAATGTTTAGAGCCACCCAGGGCCTTGAAAAGCAACTTCTTGCCTAACCTTACAAAGCTGCTGATTCTAATAAATAACATGCATGTTGAACCCACAGGTAGTGAATTAGATTGCTTACCAGTGCTGGGGAGAAAAGGGTTAAACCCCCAAAGCTCAAAGTCCTCCTCTTTTGTGAGATGAAGGAAGTTAGAGACAGGTAACTGATAGGAGAAAGGAGGGAAAGGAAGAGAGCTGCAGAAAGGAGTTGAGCTGTCTGCTATTCTTTCCAGTGGAAAACATCCAGTATCCACAGGGTCACCACATTGTCCCAGTATGAGAAACTGGAGAACAAATACAGCTTTCCTACTGCCAGGAAAAAAGGGAAGACTGTGCTGCTGCAGACACCCCCCTGCATCTTCACAAACTGCACGTGCTGGAGACTATAACTAGGCAAAAGAGGCCAGGGACAGATAAAGGTGTGTCTCAAAGCAATATGTAATAGAAAGACATTCTTCTTCAGTTTGATAATCTAATGGTTTGTTGCACAGCACCACAGATTTATTCAGAAGTTCATTGTTTTAGCACACATCGTGTTTGCTGGGGAAAGGTCCTACTTGAGCCATTTCCTACTCAGAAATAGCCAATGCATATTGAAAAATGGTCTTAATTTTGCTGCATTTAAAACCAAACATACTCCTAGGAGATTTGAGATGTTGTGAATTAGTCCTCTGAGCCTTTCAGCAGCAAGACTGCCTTGAGTTTGAAACAGCAATGCAATTTGTTGTCAATATTTCACAGTCCTCTAATTTTCATACGTGGAAAATAAGTGCTTGGGGTCACCTTGCCTTGTTGACAGGGATTCAGAGAGTCATTCTGAATCCCTCTGTGTGTTTGGAGCCTTTCCAGAAGCTCAGCACGGTACCTGTGAAGCAATTTGTCTTTGCAAAAATATTTTGCCATTTAAAGCCACTAAGTGGCAGGGAAAAGCAACTCCAGAAAATATATGTTGTGCTTAGTGCTGGTTCATAGCTGTACATGCTGAGGGTTTTAAATGTAATGCAGTAACCCCTCCTAGAGAAACCAGTTTCTAGGCTGCTGCTAAGAGCACCCAGCAGAAACAGGAGAAATCAATGTACGTTAATCAAGGTATCAAATATGAGAGAGATCTATCAACAAATAGAAATAGAACCATTCTGCTGGTGTGGTGCCAGGCATCTGGCCAAGACTTCGTGCAAATAAAGATACAGTATGCTACAGTGAGGGCTCCCAGCACAGCCACAAGATGACAATCAACTGCACTGTTTCAGTTCACTTGCAGAAGTCTGTTGTGTCCATTGGACCCTACATGAGTGACCAACACTGAGCTCAGACTGTAATTAAGATGATGACAGGGATTGCTCTGAACATCTGATTTCAGCTGCCTCAAAGGAGCTGACATTTCTTGGGTAAAACTGGAGGCTTCAGCTGTTTAATTTCAGATGACATTCATTTGCAATGTCCCTCCTCATAGCACTGGCCTCCAGCTGAGAGAAGGTCTCCATTAAGGGCACACTGACCTGCATATTTGCAATGTCACAGCCTCAACCTTTATTCCCAGAGAAATAGTTTTCTCTTCAGAGGGAAAACATACTGGTTGGTTTTCCTGTGCATTTTAGCTGGCTTTGTGTTCCCATATCTGCACTTTTGGTGAAAAAACATATCTGCAAAGAGACATCCTGTAATTTGCATCTATCAGCTCCTGCAGATGCTCCCCGTGGTCAGCAATGGGGCACCTCCATGTCAAGATTTGGGGTTCTGGAGCTGGAGAAGAGAGAACCTTGAAGAGGCTCTCCTGAGACTGTTAGCATGGCTGGGAGACATAGCCCAGCAGTCAGCCAACTGGTAAGTTTGTATTTCCATTCCACCCCATAAAGGCAATTATGATACCCATGTACTGCACAAACCAGGTTTCAGACACACAGCACCCTCTTTCAGGAGAAACCCATGGCCGTAAGGGGTCCTCTTCCCCTCTCAGCATGCAGATATTGATATTTCAACCATCTTCACCCTGTTGGGTTGCCCTCTCCTTACTGACAGGCCCAAAATTTTGAAGTTTTCCTAAAAATCCTAAGAGCTTTCAATTACTGCCAAATTTGGATTTTTTCTGGATGCTGTTAAATCAAAAAAATACCAGCCTTTTTTTTTTCCTCTCCCCCCCCTTTATAAACTATTCCTGATTGGAGCTGGGATGTGAGTTAGAATGACACTAAACAACCAGACAAGGAAGGCTGCAAAATGTATATTTGGGGAAGGCTTTGATTGCTGGGGATCAGCCCAAAAGTTGGATCCCAGGGAAAACACAAATGACTGAAGGTAGTTCAATGGGACACATCTGTTGCTGCTCCCAGTAACATTCAAGCATCCTGTAAGGAACTCGTGGTTGCTTCTCATGGGACTTTTTTCCCCATTTTCTGCAAACATCCTGACAAAATCCTACAGCTTAGCATCCCGAGCAGCTCCCACCACCTGCTCTTTCCAGCCTCCAGCCATGGGTTTGTGTAGGCTCTTACAGATACTGTGCAGATGAGAGCAGCCTACAAGAGTCCCGGGGAGGAAGCACATGTCCTTCTGTATATCTGAATGAAAAATGCCCCGGATTCAGTTTCCTTCTCTTAAGACCGTACAAAACACACATGCTGTTTTATCCCGAGGAGCTGTAGGGAACCACCTTAAGCCCTATGACAGGTTTGACAACAGCTGCAACAAGATTAATGGCTTAACTACATTAGTATCCTTATTGGTACTAAGTGGTTTTTCATACATTTGCTTTTCCACAGAGGTACTACAGGATATTTACCCACAGGGAATGCTACACTTTAAACAATAAAAGGATGTGATTCTCTTCTCTCCTGTACCAAATTTTCACTCCTTATTCCCAATGAATTTCTTGAGATTGCTCATCATTTAAAGCAGTGCAAACAAAGCAAAAGACAGTTGAAACTCCAGATCTGAGGAGCAAGAATATTAAAGTTCAGAGATGGGGAGAGCATCCTCAAATTTCTTCTGCTCCAGGAAGTTTTATGGGGTGAAAGCTGATGATCAAACAGCATGAAACAAGCTGAGAAGTACAGATCTGATGTCAAGAGAAGACACATACAGTAAAGTGAACTTGCATGGTTGAGAGAAAAGGAAGAAAAGGAGATGGAGAGATGAGGCTCTCAACATGAAACCCGCGCTTACCTTGAGCTCCAGTGGTAATTAAAAATGGGGAATGGATTCTGTTTGTGGCGGGAGATGACTGGAAACAAGTAGGATTCAGCTTGCCCTGAGGCACAAGAAAATAATCAAAATTAAGTCAGTAACTAATCTACTAACTTCCTGCAAAGTCCTGTAATGCAATTATAACCTTTTCTTTTAGGATTATTATTATCATTCTTTCTTTCATTGAATCTTTGTTCAACAATTTCTCTATGTGTAAAAAAGAAGCTCTGCCAGCAGGCAATGTTGAAATAGCTCGTATTTGGTCTGTCAGCCTTTGCCAGCTGAGTTAAACTGCAGAGATAGAGCTTTCCCTGATGCTGCTGTCACCTTTCTCCTTTGCAAGAATAATAATAGAGGGACTAAAAGATTTCAGAAGACTACTCATGACAATAGCTTTATCAGCTGCCTTTGTCTGCAAACCATCCCAAAGGTATTCAGCTCCCAAAGGGGATTCACAATCCAAACTTTTTTGGGCGGGAAAGGGAAAAGGGTGAGGGGAATCTTTCAGGAATTTGGCCACATTTGCTGCTCCAAATTTATTGCCTTACATCTGAAAAAGTCCATGTAAGGCAAAAGAGAGCCTTAACTATAAACTATTCACCAGGCATATCTTAAAGGGCAGATACTTATGTAGACACAGTTATAACCACACCTTAATAGTCCAAAAGCAATGTGATTTCAGCTTCTGCATTGACAGCTTCATGTCTAATATGATGAAAGTAAAGAAGTTTAGAAGCACAGAGGCTATTGGCACTAAAGTCAACAAGCAAGAGTGTTATGGAATTAGCTTCTGGTTGCAACTCATTTTTGGGCAAATTCAGATTCATGCTTTGAAAAACATTTTTAAACTACCCAGAATGAATAAATTGAGGTTTAAATAAAGGACTGCTGTAACTTAAAAATATATGAGTAGCTCTATTGACAATAATTCCTGATTTCAGGAACTATTGTTCATTAAAAAATGAAGAGACTTCAAGTTCAAAGGCTAAGCTTAACTTGACAACAACACAGTGAGAATCTTTAAAGCCTGGGCTTGGAAGGTGAAGTGGGAAAACAGTGAGATTTTGCTTAAACATGGAGTGAAAGGGTGGAAAATGTAGCCAAACCTTTTCAGTGAGTGTACAGAGCCTTGTGTTGGAAAACAGGGGCCTCTGAATCTGCAAGTATCATCGCAGTATAACAGAGGTTCACAGAACATGAGGAGTTAAATCTTCCTTTCCGCTGACAGGGCTATTTTTTTCTCCTGCTCTGAGAAATAACCTGGTTAAGACTCCTCGGAACAGCTGTTTTCTACCATCCTTGTCATCTGTTTTTCAAATTACCCAGATACTAAGTGATTATTTCTTACGATTGTAGCCTGAGAGCATCTGGAATTCTTGAAAACTCCCATCACTTCAAGGTTTCCCTTCCACCTCCTTTGCATCCTGTCTTCCTCTCTTTGGTCCCAAAATTAATTTTCCCCTAACATGCTGATGTTCTTGATCTTAGAGATCTGGCAGGTTCTCTGCTCACGGGGCACAGGATGCATGCAGAGGAAAGGGTATTAATTGTTCTTCAGTAACCCTGACTTTTCAAAATCTTGTCTTTGTAGTAATAATTCCAAGGGAAAGAACCGTCTGAGATGATCGTAAAATGGCTGCTGTTGTATGGTAATTCCTCAAGTCTCTAGGGAACACAAACTACATGACCAGTGCTCAGCCTCTTGCTGAAATAAGGAAATTGCTCTCCTTCCCCTTCTATCCGGTAGATCTTGATCACAGTGGTCAAATCCATGACCTTGCTACCTAACTCAAAGTGTATTCCAAAGGTGAGTGAGTGTCTAAGGCGCAGACCACAGGCCTGAAGAGCTCAGTGTTGGAACACTGACCAGTAAGTGTACGACCTGCAAGTTAACATCAAACAGCAGGATGGCAGTGTGAGTGTGGCTGCGAAGGGGTTGAAGAAAAGAATGGCTGCATACATTAAAGAAATGAGACATGATGTCCTAGTTCACAGCATGATGCACTCTATAGATCTGTGACAATATGGCATCTCAAGAGTTTAAATGAATCAAATGTATTTTGCTAGTTTTGTAGCAAGATATTGCATATTCTGCAATTTGCCACCTGCTGCCCATGTTACTCACTGTGCATCCTAAATCAGGTATCCTTCACTATAATTGCACTTGGTTTCCCAATCATCAAACTCACCTCTGCTTCTCTTGAACTAACCTAAACTGATTCATCAGGGGTCAGCTCTGTGTTCTCCTCTGCAGCACAGCAATTAGACAGGACTTGTGATTTCTCATTTGGTTCCCTTATACAGATTCCTCAATGGAATACACCAGGGACTCAAAATGAGTTTTATTTGTCTGCCTTCAGGTCATTTGTGGTGATTGCATACTCTTTGTAAAGGTTACAACTGTCAGCACCATGCTGCTTTGATGTAGCAGTATGCCACTAACTGCTAACTCACAGATGCTTGCAGTCTGTCCTGCTGTCACAACATCTCATCCTCATGATATCACCACAGCATAGAGGGATCTTATCTTGCAAGTCAGTCTTTTTCCCTGTGAATAAACAGTGATGGATTTTGTGGCATGGTTTGACCCCTGAAGTATGAAGTAGAGTAAAGGGGTGCATGATCCCCACCTGGCCAAGCCACTCAGCAGCCTCAGTGCTGGTCCCTGTTCCACATGTGTGAGAGCGATGAGTTGTTGGTCTGCTGAGAAACCATGTGCTTTTGAATCTACCTGTCTGAGCACATCTGAGAGAGAAACATGAGTGATGTGCAGGGTCTGGGAGGGTTAAGTTATCTCACTCACTCTGACACAAAAGTCTTCACACTGTGGCCCATAAAGCTGACACTGCTCGGTATCCATCAGTGACAGATAATCCAGGCAAAAAGCTAAACTAATGCAGCTACACATCTTTTAGGGTCTGAGGTGGCAACTCTATGTGGCAGGTGTGCTGACTTGCTTGAAATTAGATTTAGCACCTGTAGCACATCACTGCAGACAGCCCTTAATGAAAAAACCCTGGATCAGCAGTCAGAGGACGATCTTTGACCTAAGACCACTATGGTGTATAGGCTAATAAACAACTAAAATGAAACCAGAGCAGTGTCCAGTATGAATCACAGGCTGGAGAAGGACCTTTAGAAGTATTCATCTGTCTGATTGATCTGGATTTGACCTTGCTGAGCTTGGGAAATAAACTCAGGGCTGAAGTTGTGCTACTTGACACCATTGCTGCTGAATTTGCACCACTGAGGTCATTGAATGATGGGTTGAATTTTTGTCCCACCTGGATTTTGAACACTCAGCAGCTTCCAGATGCCAACGCCCTTCCTCACAAGCACATCCATCATGACTGGCATTGATAGATTAGCCAAGGAGTGACTGGACATGAACTAATGAGCACCATTCAGCTAAGGTAGGCGCATACTAAAAGGGCAGCATAACAGGAGCTTTCATTCCACAGGATGCATCTGCACTGGAGACCTTGTCCAGCCACAGCTTTGCAAACCCAGAAACCGCTCTAGTCTGTTTGGGATGCAGAATATTGTACAGATTCTGAAAGCCACTAAGTGAAGGTAATGTCCTTGCCCATGGAGCCAACCTAGCACAGCAGCCTCTGTGGAGGTGTCCAACTCCACAACACCCACTGGGACAGGATCAGGGTATGCCACAAATGGTAGCAAAATATCTGATGATATTGACACCAGGACCATGGCCGGGTGGAAGCTGAGATCCTCTTCCGAAAGACAGTTGAAGGTGAAGAGACAAGTGGATAGAGAAAATTCCTAGGATCACAGGGGAAAACAAGACTCATAGAAGACCCAACAGCCTCTCAAGACTAAGAGTAGACCTGTAGCAGATCCTTCCTATAGCCTAAGGCAGCCAGGATTGAACTAGGATTGGGCTCCCAGTTACCATTCTTAGGCTTGCTCCAGCCCATGCCTCACTCCTCCTTCTTTGTTCCATCTTCTTGTCCTTTCTTCCAGGTCTAAATTCATGGATCAACAATCTCCACACGCTATGATAGAAATGACCCTGTTTAAAAATGTTTCTGAACTAGGATTACCCAGAAACCTCAGAAGCTGAGAGTTTTATCTGAGAAAGGCAAAAGTTTTCCCTCTTCACAACATGCTCACCAGACTATTTTACTTAACACCCTGGAGTCTGCAACAACTGTTTCTCATTTGTAGCATCATCTTTTCCATATGACACGTGTGACCAAAACCCTGATGTAAATACTGTGGCATTGCATATCTTCATGAGTACACCCTGTCACATTCTCTTTTGAAGATAACTGGCAGCATACTGGATGCAAAGAACAGCTGGAAGTAGGGGAGCAAGAAGGAGATCAGATGAAACTGTGAGTAAATACCATAGTGATGGTGTAGTGTGGGTGTTAGCTGAGAGATTCCAAGAAAACAGCATTAAACTAATAGCCCCTTGGCTTCAAAAATTATTTACTTGTTCTTCTAAACCCAAAGATCAACTGGCAGAGAGTTATTATGGGTGAATTAGGATATAGCCAATGCATATTTGATGGTTGATTTTGTCAGAAAGGTACATTTCAAACCCATCAAATATTTACTTAATTAATACCCAGATTTAGGAATCCACCACAGGGTTCCTCTTGCCAGAGTTTCAGTCTGGGACAGGCAGCTCCATAGAGAACACTGCAGCACAGATCTTCCTCAGAGCAACATCTGGCAACAGAATGGTAATTGATGCTGTATAAAAAAAATAGATCATCTGTACGCTATTTCCCACCCTCCTCAGGAGGGAATCTTTTAATTGGCTGATAATATCCCCCCTTTAGTCTGTCCTCTGAGTGGATTATAAAATCAGGCATATAAAAGGACAAGGGATTCCAAGGAGATAATCAGTAAAGAACAGCAAGTTTATGCCACAGTCACCCTACTGCTTTCCCCCAAGATACACAGAGGTCCAAATCCACACGTTTCATGGTCATAGAGCTCCTGCTGACCAAAAACTCCCACTGATGAATATTTGCTTCTATCTTACCAGGAAAATCCCAGTGAATGGCGCCATCCAACCCCCAGTTCCAGTTGTGAATTAGCAAGGGATAGGATTTTGGGCTCCACTCTGTCTGCTGCAGGAGGTGGCAGCCACACAGACTCCCTTCCTTATAGGGCTTGTGTGTGGCCTGTTTGATGGAAGACTCTCCTGACACGGTTCATCCTCCTGGCTGCTTCAAGAGTAACTGCTCTCAGCTACCACTCACTGTGCTAACAATGTGCCCTGAGAGATGCATTGAGCTTGTATTTCGTTTGAGCAGTGAGGTTCCTCCAGTACTCCAGATGAATTTGCAAGCTGTCTTTCTCTGTGGCAAAGCTTTCT
This sequence comes from Psilopsiagon aurifrons, assembly GCA_025447955.1. Taxonomy (NCBI): domain Eukaryota; kingdom Metazoa; phylum Chordata; class Aves; order Psittaciformes; family Psittacidae; genus Psilopsiagon; species Psilopsiagon aurifrons. The sequence goes on along the minus strand of JAOEHY010032583.1, from coordinate 9,921 downwards.
GTCATGTTGGGTGCTCACTGCCATGTTGGGTGCTCACTGCCAGCTTTCACAGCAAGAACAGCCCGTTCTCTCCTTACCGCTGTCTGCACAAGCCAGTGAGCACCTCATCAGTCAGCCTGTGCTCATGCCCTTGGTACCCTGTTTGCTCCTGCATGGTGGAAGTGGAATCCAATCCCTGCCTCAGCAGAAGCTAGTCCTTGGAGGCTGCAAGGGGCAAGCAACTACCATTTGCTCCATGTCACAATTCCCGCTGCCCTCTTCCCCATCAGGCATGGGATGTGTTTTTTTCCATTCTTACTGCTATGGCTGCCAGAAAAAGGCAGCAGTTTCCTGCATTGCATTCAAGTGCTTTGACCTTTTCCCTGTTCCACACTTCAGCAATTCTGGTTTTCTCTGGTTTGCAAAGTCATCAAGCCAAAAAGAGGGAGAGGGCACAATCTTCTTAATATGGAAAGGGGGAGCTGCATGCAACTGTGGTTCACCGACCAGTCACTGAAAAGCACAGATCTCGGCATGCAATTTAACAAGCACCTCGGCAACAGTAGGGGTAAGGTCACAGAAAATTGAAAGTGGGAGTGAAAGAGCATTTGCAACTGTGGTGCTGCAGCACAACTGCACCTCCTGCCATAGGACTCCAGTCTACAGGCAGGAATAAAAAAGGTATCCTCCCAGAGATCAGATTTTTTCACTAATTCAGATTAGCATGAGGATGGATTATAGACAATGATTTACTTGACTAAGTAAACCCAAAGCTTGGACAGGATCAGTTTGCAACCAGCTGCATCTAACCATGTGATTGTATCATGGTGAGATAACAACAGAACCCAGAAGTCAGATCAATTCATAGTCTTTGGCTTCAAAAGGGAAATCAAAAAAGAAAGAAAGAAAGAAAAAGAGCATCTATTTGCCTTCATTTCCTGCATTGATGAAGATGCTTCCAATACTTGCAATTACTCTCTTCTTGAGAAAGGAATTAATTAGCATCATAATATATCTTCAAAGTTACAAGAAGAATAAAGAGGTCTGGCACAAAGCGGGATTCCTGGCATGGAAATCAGCCACTTATCTAAGCAGCAGGGGTGATTGTACAGGCATATTAGTGTGAAACAGGGGGATGCACTTTTATTTGCTGCTGGAAGAATTTTGATGAATAAAACAAATGTCTGGAGGCACTAGTAAAGCACCTAGTGCTCTCCCAAGGACTAATTCAGTGGCATCCATACAAAACATGCATCTCCCTTCTGAGCCGTCAAAGTACAACATATTTTAAGTTAATCTAAAAATCATTAATTTATATTCTCAGACAATTTCAGCTACCAGCACTGCTGCTAAAATAATGTTCTTTATGCGCTATTTATTGAGGCATCTTGATAGCATATCTGCAGACACTCTGTAGACACATTGCAAAAGGCATCCCTGTGTCAGACAACATGGGCCACAGAAATGAAAGATGATGCGACAATAGATGAAGGCACTTCATCACAGATCCTCCGTTTGCAAAAATCAGAACAGTAATAAAGTGACGGGCAGCAAGAGTCACAACCTGCCACGCATCTAAATGCCACCATAGCAGTAGGAGCTCATTGTAAATCACAGCAAAAGATGACTTGGAGGTGGTATCTGAAGGACAAATAGCCATTGCTTCATCGCCCACTGACATTCAGGCAAGCTGTGGCCATGGTGGGCTGTGTTACTCAGAAAATCAAGAACCAGATAATGTGAAACGTGAAATGGAATCCTTACAATCCTACCTGACTTGAATGGAAAACTCTGAAATAAAACAGATGTTGGAAACAAAGAATGAATTTATATATTCTTTAAAAGCAGTGACTGGCATCTGTCAACGCTTCTCACATTCTCACTTGAAGGTTTTTTCTGACATTAAACAAGAGTGTAGATAATTCTAATCTCATACTTAACAGAAAGGAGAGTGGAAGCAAAAGAGGTGATGTGAAATGCGATTATGTTTTGCAGTTAAGGTTGAGCAGACAGGTGTTGGCAGTTACTGAGCAACACACTCCTTCGGACAGAGCCATTCGAGGTGGCTGCACTTGTTATCTTCAGTCTGTTTACAGAGGAGTAATTAAAAGTAGGGATGTCAATCAGGCCAAGTGTAACAGTTTGTTCATGCTTTTCTGCCCCTTCAGTGTAGATGAAACGATGACAGAAGTGATAAAGGATGAGGATCCACAAGGTGTAAAACCTATCTGATTGGCACCCGGAGATGTTGTGATGGGCTCTCTGTCAAGTTCACTGCCACGGCGATGTTGTTTCTACAGCTTGTGACTCATTTTGGTTTCTGTGACTGTTACAAAGCTGCTTCTGGCCACAGGGACATACATTTGACCATAGTGGGATTCAGGATGCATTTTGTGCAGGTCACTGTGTTTGTGTCTTAAAAGCAGCCCAGGGAGCAAAGCCCCCAAACCTGCTGGTGCACAGGATGGCTGTGCCCAGAGCAGAAGGGTGAGAAAGAGATGCCATTAACTGTGTGCCCAGGACACGCCCAGGAAAGAGAAGCTTCTTCCTTCACTTTGCTACTTCATTTACTCAATTTTACAGTTTCACTTACTGTTTTCTTAGTGCTGTAACAGGAAAACTGTATTAGGCACTTTCAAACAGAAACTGGTGTTGGGTGAAACATGCAATTTCTTTTTTTCCTTTTCAGAGCAGGAGCTGTGCACTGGGAAAACTTCTTAGAGTGCACTGCAGCTTCCCAGCATGAGACCCAAGATGACCATTCCTGCAAAAATGTGTGCTGACACAAGATATTTAATAATGACACATGTAAAAATGTAGTGAGAAAAGGAAAATTTCTGGTATATGATTTTCTTCCGAAACTTTCCTAATTTAAAGATCCCTTGAAGCCAGAGAAGATAAGGTATAAAGTGAAAGATGGAAAGTGTAAGGCAGGGAGCTGAGGGCAAGCTGAGCTGAAGCATAGCAAAAACCTATCCACCTGCAACTCTATCAACGCTTCTCACTGCAGGAAGTGTTTCCTTCCACCCATGTGCATAAATTGCTCATAGCATAACCTATCTTGGGAAAGTAAGAGACAAAACCCTAACATACTTAGTATTCTCCTGGCTCAGCTGCTTTATGCTAGTCAAGCACAACGCTTTATGTAAGGAAATTAGCTTGAAAGTCATGGCAAGGCTGCCTGTTAAGTCAGAGCCCTTGTGTGTATGTGGGAACAGTATCATGCTCACAGGGTAGAGACAGTAACAGCTGAGTAGAAAATAAAACCATGACTTCTCACCTAATGGAAAGTGCAAACCACGTAGTAGGGAAGAGAGTGAACATTCGGAAAGAGCTGGCACATAACTGCTCTGGCTGCAGAATGCTAAATGCCACAGCAGGCATTTGCTTGGTGCCATTATTACAGGGGAACAACACTTAGAAAGGGAAATTTAGAGAGTGGCATTGAATACTGGAAGATGTAAGGAAAATTGGGCTATTTTATCACAAACACACACAGATTCAGAAGAACAAAGGCAGACACAGGAAACTTCAGACCATGTTGTCACTCACTGTGCTGTTTAACCCATGGGGAAAAGATTATTTGAAGGATTATTTATGACTTGGAAGAAGAAAAAAAATGGCACAAGGGGAAAAGGAGAAGGGTTCACTGTGGTCCTGATCCTAAAGAAATAAATCCAACAGGACTTTATGAGTTTATACACTTTGTACATCTCAACAGAGCTGTATGAAGGTTGGACTAAGCTCCAAGTACCTCCATGCTTTTGAAGATGATCTTACATGAGATTTGATTCTGGACTTAGAAAACAGCTGAAAAATCAAAAATGCATGGAGAAGAAAGCACCGTCTCAAACCTTCTAAGAAAAGTTTGTTAGAGGCTGCTTAATGATTCAGACATTCCCTGCATGCACATGTGTAAAACAAAACCTACCAGCTATGTTACCCCAAATCCCATTTATTCATTTTCATGCTCTTTTGTCCCTGATGCTCCAGCTGGCACCAGCAGTGGCCACGGCAAGGAGCAGGAAGCATCCCCCATGCCTGGCAGCTCTGGAGGAAGGATTGTGAGAAGTCTCAGTAGGAAGACTGCGCAGCAAAGATTTTTCTCACCCCTTTTTGAAGGCTCAATGTGACTGAAAAAGATAAGGCTCCAAATGCATCTGTCCTTTGGGGTGAGTGCTTGCAGACAGAGCCTGCTGTACAGAACGAAGATGAGTTTTCCCGCTGTCACATATAGGCTCCACACATACAATTTCTATCCTCCCTTTTCTATACCTAAAAAGTAGTTCCACCTATAGGTTTGCATTCCCTACTGTCACAGATGATTGTTCTGCACTGGATTGCACCACAGTCATTACAGAAAGAAAAGCAGTGAAAAGAGTTCCAGAAGTTTTAACTGAGCTAAATAAAAATTAGCATGGATAATTGTGACTGCTTGTGTCCTAATAAACCAACAATCCAAAACACTGACACGTCTACTACATGGCTGAGATTTGTGGGTAGCCAGAACCCAAATCCAAACCTAGGCCTGGCGTCTTCCCAGGTGAGTCTGAATTTCATGTCTTTAGCTTTCCTAATACTGTTGCTTATGCTTATGAAACTAGCCAACATACTTACACAGTAAGTCTGGTTTCTTTCTTGCTCCGGGGGCCATGGAATAGAAGAGCAGAGCACAGAGAGCTGTTTGTCTTTTGCAACCTGTCTTCAGCTCCATAGATCAATTTGTGAAATTAAATTCAAGGCGTGAATAGCCCCACTGCCCATCCACTCCAGTATCGATTTAGCCCATGCTGCCTGTGCCCCACACAATATTTATGCCAAAGAGCATAAGAAGGAAAAAAATTGCTGCTTCTTCAATGCAATCTGACATTCAGCAGGAAAAGAAATGAAGCGAGGAAGGGAGGGGGAAGGAAAGTGGAAAACAGTCAGTTCCCAGAATGAAAAGCATGGATATGTGTGTCAAATAATTAAGACTGGAGCAGCAGGACCAGGTGGAGGGAAGATGCTGCAGTTAAGGTAATACACAGTTTTCCTTCCTAGCAGACGTGTCTGCATAATTGCAATTCAGTCAGGCAATGCTGGCTCCCTGCAAGTTTTGCTGAGGTGAAACATCTCAGAGGTTAAATTATTCAGCGTGGCAGAAATGAAGAGGAGAAAATCAGGTTCAAAGTTACCTGCTGGAGGGTATTTTGATACAGAAGAGTCAGTCAGGAGGGAAATCAGTGTAAATAAACCCCTTGCCCAAATTTTTCTCAAGATCTGGATGCTAATCTCACATTGCAGGGATTGCATGGATAATCTGAGCAGGCATATCCCCAGCTGACTTTAACAAGGCTGCTCTTCACAGTGATTTTGACGTTTAGCCCTGTAGTAGCTACACACAGACTCTGGTAAACCAGGAGCTGCACACAAACCCAGTGCTGGTGGGCAAGGGTGTGTATCAGCACCTAGAAAACAAATCTGCCCCTTTCAAAACAAGGCATGAGATAAATCCCTGCTGGACTTGATCTAAACCCATACATCTGAGCCAGCATTCACCAGGATTTCCAACACATCAGGGAGATATTCTTACGTCTATCATTTACCCACTCACAACTCATCTGGGTTTACCAGGGAGAAGACATGTCAAAAGCAGCTCTTCCCAAGTGCAAGCGAGGGACTGACCAGATTCACTCATTAGCTTGGTGGCACTGTTATCTGTCTTTTCTCTCTTGCCTTCCATTTGCTGTCTGGAATATTCCAATTCACTTGCATCTTTCAACCACTTCCCCTTTGTTCACCTCTGTTTTGTATTTCCTTCTCTGCAAGTACTCCAGCAAATGAGCTCTCTGGCAGGAACAAAGGCATTTAAAGCTAATGTTGCTACCCTTGCAGGAAAACAGCTTCTGAATTTATCATTGTGTATAAAGCTAGGAAATATTTCATAGGCTCTTTTTTTCTGACATAGGTCATCCAAAACATTTCACAAGTTTGGGCTGATTAATGTGAAATTACTTTGGTAGCATAATGTGTAGTGGTGATGCTAAATAGCAATGTTTGTCTTCTGCGTTTAGGGTCTAAAACACTGGTTTTCAGCTGCACTTTGTTTTATATCTACTCAGAGAGCCTCAGAAATTGAAAAAAAAAAAAAAAAACAAACCAGTAATTTGGTTAAAAAATAATCTCTTTATCTGACTTTCATTTTCTTAAATAATGCAAAAATTATGTCCAGTTGAAAGGAGTTATTTTCCCTATTCTCATAACAATTATATGCCATTAATGGCTTATAAGAGCTACATTTATCCAATGAGCTAATAGAAATAAACCATGTGATTTGCAAAGACAACTCTAATTAGAAAGACTTCCAACAAATTGACCACAGATGAGATAAAGGGCAGGATAAGTAAAAGTGGTATATAAATTACTTGCCATGAATTATCTGCCAGCTCAAGCAAACTGACAGTAATAGACCTAGGCAGCATACTCTGTCACCTTTCATTTTGGATCCTGATTTTCCCAGTGAAATCTGTAGCAAAAATCCTTCTCTGCTCACTAGGGAAAAGTATAAGAAATTCAACCTCAAGCAGAGTATGTTGTGCATCAAAGATAGCTTTTGTGTCCCCATGTGCAATTGCTCTCTCCTTGCTTTGTACCTTGAATCCTGCACTTCTGAGGATTTCAGTGTGATCCATAAGAGGAGCCAGATTCAGGTCCTGAGCACGAAGGACCACAGCAAACACATCATCACAGGTGCAGGTAAGCAAGATAAGACATCATCTCCAAAGACCATTGCCTGCTGTTACAGCACTGGCTTGAAAACAAGGAAAAGGGAGCATTTCTCCATGGACCTATCCAACAAGAGAGATACCCACACCAGGGACTGGGAAGGGGCAGCATCACCGTAGCCACCCCAGCATGTCTGTGCTTGTGGGAGCAGCTCTGGAAGCCAACTTGTCTGCAAGCCTCACGCTGGGCTCCCAACTGTCAGCTACTAGTGTCTGGCCTGGGGATTTTGGGAAGTACTTCGCCAGTTTCCAATGTATCATATTTAAAACAAAACAAGACTCTTAAAACCACTGGAAGTCAATATTCAGGATGACATGTATCAATGTGTCCATTCAGGGAGACAAAGGCCTCGCAGGCTGCTCACAGTTGAAAGCAAAGCTCGTGTAAAGGAATAAAGGAAGAGGTGGGAAAATGCTCTTGAGGATGGTTTCCAAGTCCTTGGCTTTCATGTTGCCAGGAACATTTTCTGCATTGCACAGAGGTGCGTGCAGCATGTTAAACAAGGCCTTCTAACAGCTATCTGCAGGGATTGCATCAGATGGCATGATAAATCATTTCGAATAAAGGTAGCGGATGATATCCAGAGGCTTCAGGCTTCAATCTAATTAGGCGTCTGGGAGCAATGCTGAGCTGCTGGACAAGCAGGGGGTTGTGCACAGATCCAAGGCACTATGACCAGTACACACACTCAGGGTACATCCAGATCTCCCACCCCATGTGGGTATGATGTTGTGGGGTACCACTGAGGTGGCCAACAGAATTAGTGATGGTGGTGGTCCTGATGGGGAGGGACGAATGGGATAATTGTGCTACCTACCCTTAAATCAGTGTACAGGGGAACAAAAACCACCTTGTAATAAGGTTCCAGCACCAGGAAGCTTATATTTCTTCTGGTGACACATCAAGGCACATGACATCATGCCTCGGTGTCATGGCCCCACATCATTTTATCATGAGGTAATCAGGTCAGCTCCAGAATAAGGGCTCTTTAAATCAAGCAGCGAGAGTCAGGGGCTGTTTCTGATGGAATGACAGCTGTGGGGAGAAGGTGCCATTCACAGCCTCCAGAATGCGTCTGTCATGCAGCTGCAGAGCTCAGGAGGGAGAAGGGGAGGGAAAAGCCCAAACAACCAGGTGTTTGCCGTTTGTCCTTGCTTGGAGGCAGACAGATGCTTTAGCATTTCATTGCGACAATAAGTGGAGGAAGAGGAAAGGAAAGAAATACCCCTTGGTTTCCACAAAGAGACAGACAGAAATGAGAGAGTCCATTAGATGTTAATAAATTATCCTGCAATATGCCAGGCAGACAAGGCCAGCTCCTTAACTCCATAGCTGGCAGCACTAGAGATGCCAATTTGTATGTGTCTGACACACAGAGACTACAATATTTTGCAGTAACATGCCAGACTACATAGTACTCTCCCCTACTGCACCAAGTGCTTCCTAAGGGTCCACCACCAACAGTGTTTGAAGACCAGGGTGAATACGTGACCTGCAAGGCTAGATAAAGCACTAAAATCAATTGCAAGGGGACGGTATGGAACCATGATCAGTGGCAACTTTTAAGGGCAGGCTTGACATCCTGCCTGCAGCCAGAGGGATGGAGCAAAAATCTTTGCAAAGTCTTTCCAATGTAGTCTTTATGATTTTATGGTTTAGAGAAGCAATGTTGGGAGCTATGAGCCCCATTTCACATTTTTACTGCTGCCTGACCAGGAAAAAACAGGAAAAAACCCTTAAACATTAGAATACATTTTACACTTATTGTATTTCTCTTAATCTACTAATGACCTTCAAATTCAGTTTAAGAGCCCTTCCTCCTTCCCAGCTCTCAATATATGATCAGCCAAGGTAAAGGCTCTTCCTTCATCAAGAGAAATATTTCCAATTGCAAAGGTCTGTAGTGCTTATATCAACCTCACAGATCACAACCTGGTCTGGAGCAAATATCCTGGCAATGGTCTCAGTTCACTCCCTGCTACATAGACCTGCAGAAATATTTCAGTCCCAACCTTTAATCTAGGGACTGCTCTCTTCCAAATCCACCAGACAGACTGGAATCCTGGAAAGGGCTCTTGCTGCCTCACACACAGTTTGATGAAGTTGAGCATGCAGCTAACAATCCAAACTGGTAAATTAAAAATAGTTCTTCCTTGTTATCAGAATATCCCTCCAAGCTTCAAAGCCATGAGGCGAACAGCGAGCCAACCCATGTGCTGCTTTTTCATCATCTCTGAAATGGGAAGTTATCTCCTAAGTTTTGCAGGGTGGGTATATGAGATTTGAAGGTTTGAGTAAGGCAGAATTGAAATGGTGCCAGCTCAGAGCCCAACAGTTGAAGTACGAAGTATTTCCCATGAGTATGCTAAGCACCATCATCTTGGGTCTGGGTCTTTTGGGTCTGGCAGGGGCTTACGCTGTCACTGGGTGCACTCAGAGCCTCAGAGGACTGAGCCCACAGTGCATCAGTTACACCATTCACCCAAATGAAGATAATGACATGACAAGCAAAATCAATTTTCATATGGTCTCTAAGCTGAGATTTGCTTCCAGAGGTTAAAGACACAGGGCAATACCCTTCAGTGAAGCTAAACAATTTATAGCAGCTAAGGATCTATCCTTCAGAGCTTAACTGCGAAGGGCAGGGCGAAATTAATTTCTGAATCCAGTGCATGTTCAGCCAAGCTTGAAGTAAATGGGGATTATTCTGCTTTTCAGGTGAGAAGCAGATTATAAAAATAAACAAACATTGTAGCTTTAAAAGAAACACTCCAGGGAAACAGCTGGTTTCAGAAAGAAATTAGTCAGAAAGCAACTATTGAAAGCACTGAATGTTCTTCGCCATCTCCCAATCGATTCTTAACTCAGAAAGCAAGAAAACAGCCGACACTTCTAATAGCAGCTTTTGGAAGAGTAGTCTGCCCAGCAGCATGATTTGTGGGGCTTGCTTGAGTTCCTGGCAGTCACTGCAGATGAATCAGTGGTTTCTTTTTTAACATCTTCTGTGATAATGGTCTGGCAGCAAGAAAAAGTGTTGCTTTCCTGCAATTCAGCTTCAGGTTTGCTCTGGTGAAGCAGATACCAAGACTCAAACTCCAAGAAAGCCCTAATGTAAAGAATAGGCCCTAAAAATAGCCATGCTGCAGATCAATTTTCCCCTTGCCAATATATTTACAC
>JAOEHY010032582.1:0-19482 GCA_025447955.1 Psilopsiagon aurifrons | reverse complement strand
TGAGAATCCCCTCCCTTGACCTGCTGGTCACAGTCCTTTTAATGCAGCCCAGCATATGGTTGACTTGCTGGGCTTGCATGTGCAGTGCAGAAAAAGATCGGGTTCTAGACTGTCTGGGGAACCTGGGCATACACGAGTCCATGAGACCTGGTGAAATGCATGCCGGAGTCCTGAGAGAACTGGCTGATGAGAAGTCCTGTCTCTCCCCAGTCATTCATATTAATCAAAGGACATCCTGTGATCAAAGAAGCCAAAGCCCTGGTGTCGGTCAACACCAGCTATGAAGCCAGGTGTTGATCTGCATGATCATGGTTGTTTACAGATTAATGGATCTAAAGAGACTTTTGGATCACCTGATACCTGTATTTTACTGTAAGGACAACTTCTGTTTGTCCTTACTGTGAGGCTTTTATTCCTTCCAGAAAGACAAGCTGCAGTTGGCTACCTATTGAAGATTAAAAATGGACTATACTGCCTGTAGAACCAATATGAATGGAGGGTTTAAGAACTTGGATATTTGTTAAGAAGGGTTTGGGCAGATCAATACTGACTTGGGGCAAGGAAGGATTTGAAGGTCTTCTAATGGCCGTGCTAGCCCCTTTGATTCTGTAAATACCTTATTTCTGATGGCTGGACTGTTCTAAAGGCAAAGGGCGAAGGTTACACCAGTGTAAGCTGGGCATAAGTAGAAGAGAGTGTCATTGTAACTGTTAGGAGTGTGATCCCCTACCCTGCCCTGCTCCTGACTGACATGTGCTGTGTGGTAGTGACTTCTGGTGTAGTTTGTCTCATGCCAGTTTTTGCCCATTGGCTCATGTTCTGCCTTTTTTAAGGTTGGGGTTTGTTTCGTTTTTTTCCTTTTTAATTTTAAAGCTCTCTATCACTTGGGATTTTGTGAATGTTTGTACTTACATAGAATGTACTTAAACAACATTGTGTTCATCTCTCAACTTTTGTGTTTAGTTCATTAAACATGTGGCATTATTTAAATCTTTCATGCACGTTTTTCAGATTTCCGGATTGTGCTTGGTACTACTTTATTCAGTGTTCCAAGATGGACATCTCTAGTGATTGAAGTGTATGGAGAAAATCATCCTGCTACCCCTGCTTCCTCCTCTTCATAAATTAAAGGGTTCCTTTGGCTCTCTTTGCCACAGTGTGGCACAGATAATTCAGTTTGAGTGCCCTTTTCAGATTTTCTGCTGTTCAAGACAGTCTCCTGCTTTAGGAGAATGATGCACAGAGGCACCAACTTGCTAGTCAAGGGATAATGGAGGCAAAGACCAAAGTATATTTTCACTAATCGATGAAACTACAGGTATAGCTTTGGAGCAGATGAATCTGAACCAGTGGAATCCCTGGGTCTTGGAGCTGCTGGAGGTGGTGGCTGCAGCAGAACAAATAAATGTTCAGTTTCTGTAATGGAAAGAGTGCCTTTTTGGTTCCTCATTGGCTTTCAGTGTATGATAAATGATTTCAAAAGAGGTAAATAATAAGGTAACAAAATTGGCCAATAACATGACATTATTCAGCGCAGTAGATCCTAAGTCTATCTGTTAAGACTGGGGAAGAGTGTTTAAAAATTGGGTGATAATACAGCAAAATAAATCTAAGGTTAATGAATTCATATGTAAAGTGTATAGAGAAAATAAGCCTACCAATGTAGCCACATTGTTGTCAAAATGATCTCTTTTGGTTGAGGAAGGAATTGGCATCTTTATAAGCAGTTCTTTGCAAATATGGGCTTAACAGGAGTGATTAAGATGGAAAATTCTACATTAGATGTTACAGAAAAAGAATTACCAAACCTGAAGTTAATGATATCATAATGTATAAATTCATGTTTCACTTACATCCTGGAGAGTGAATGCAGCTCTATATGCCTTAATATACGGTGACTAGTAGAACTAGAAGAATTCTAGAAGAAGCGATGATGACAGTGAGAGGTGGAAAGGTTTCCATTAAAGGAGGTGTGTGAGAGTTCTTTAGAAAAATGATAGACAAAGATAACTGTGCTAGAGATCTTCAGACATCACAGAGGAAAGGAGAGTTTCTATTTATAGAATGTTCGGACACGATTTATAGAACCTATGGATATGGATATCAGGCAACAGGCTTAAAACAAACACCAAGTTTTTGGTTTTGTTTTATCTCCTGTCAAATTAGATTGTAGCAATTATTACTAGCAAATGTTTTAGCTGTCTACAGTACAGATGGGTTCAAACAAAGGTATTAAACTGCTGGCTTTTAAACACGGCAGTCCATGCTCAGGATGTTAGTAAACCATGTCTGTTAGAAACAGGAAGGTCATACAAGGGGAATGTATATGTATTTTGGTTTTTGCAATAATATTGTTATAGCTATGAGGACCTATCCATATAGTAAAAAACCCCAAACCAAACAAAAAAAGTTTTAATGGACAGATGTAGAGGAACATGTTGATTAGAATGCCCACTATAGTTGCAAAAAAAAGAAACAAAACCAACCCCAAACCACAAAAGAGAAACAAAAACCCCAAGCAATTGAAAAAAACAACTGCAGGATGTCTTTAAAATTGTATTTCTTGTACCTTCCTTTGAGCATCTGGTCCAGTTGCCTGAGTGGACTTTGAGTCTGAGATCTGATGGTGTCAGAAATTGAGCTTTTTGCCACAGTCTTTATAGAAGTCTGAGGAGAGGGTAGTAAATGATAAAGGCTTCTTTTATTTCAGATGTCATTCTTATTAAGCAACTTAAAACGGGAAAAAGTCACAAACACAGAGAAGTTAAATAATTTAGCTGGAACTCTCTTCCCCATCTTTGACTTTATTTCCTTCATGTATTAGTCCTCTGAACTATGGACTTCCCATACCTGTCCAAGCCTTTTGTACTGACTCAAAATTGAATATAAAAATACTTTGTTCCTATTTACAGACTGTACTTCGGAAGGGAAGATAGGAAAACTATTGTTTGAAAACCAATTTCACTAAAAGGCAGTAAAACTTCACAAGCCAAATCATGTTTTTCTTAGTAAGTCATGTAGTGGGTGTTCTGCATGGTGTAGATAGGTTCCTGGAAGCAGGTGGTAAGTTTATGGTTTCCTTCAAGTTTCATGCAAGAATGAAGGTGCCTGGGAAAAAGCAGAACACATACATCTTGGTTTATACCATCCAGTAGGCTTTGGTGATACAGGATGGGAGAATTTCCATTCTGGATTTACAGAATTGAGAGAAAAGCTTTAATAGAAGAGTTATGCTGCTGTGTGGCACGTGTTGTGCATAACAGGGTCCCTTCACTTTTAATTTGAAAACAAACCTAGGAAGTATCAACCAAAAACACTACTTAAGAGAAAATGAAAATGAAACCCTCTGAAATCTATTGCTCAATTCAGATGAAAAGAGTGAAAATTCTCAAATATTTTAGCAAGTATCTACTTGCACTTAATGTTACTCTAATGGCTTACTTGGTGTTTAGATTGCACTGTTACCTAGGACTTGCCTTTTCTTTCCTCTGCTTTCCCTTCTTGAACTGCTCTGTGGAGGCCTATTCCACACGTCACATTTGGACTCTCCTGTGCTCTGTTTTGATTGCACATAATGTTGTTCCTGTCTACCACTGCTAGAACTAAATATTTGCCAGAGATAAACACTACTTTTCATCAGTAAAGACATCTGAGTGCATGTTGAAGCCCTCAGCATCATCAAAAGGCAGAAAAGCAGTTCTGGGCTAGGAAGCCGTGTCTTGAAAATAGTAGGAAAATGAGGAAAAGGATAAATGATAGAGGAAGGGGTAGGGAGCTCTGGTGAATGACCAGAGTTCTGGAGGTGGTCTTGGGAGTTGTCTTAAAATCAAATGCAGATTAGGAAATGAAAAACAGCCACCTGCAGAGCGTGTAAAAAATGCTGGAGAAAAGTGCTGTAAATATGGAGATCTTCCTTTATCCAGGACAATTTAGCCTCTTTTGCCTGCCTGCCACCTACTCATGCTCCTGTTTGGGGAGAAGAAAAAAAAAAACCGAAACCCAAGAAACCCCCCCAAAACAAAGTAGGAAAACGAAACAGTGGGAAGTGGTTTCAGTTTGTTTGGCAAGAACTGTTTGTCTTCAGGAATGGAGCTATATGTGATGGGAGGAGCCTGACTTGTCCTGAGGTTTGGCTTTTGGAGACCTTTGCTTTCATTATGGTCACAGTACCAGAACTTGCAATTGTGGCGGGAAATACTGTCAAGCAAATTAGAACACATTAATATTATACATTGTCTTTACAAAGGACATTTAATCCATCACTAAAAATACTGTGTGGGTAAAAGTAGTAAGGTGGGTAATAATCTTAGTTATGGTTATGAAGTTCTTGCTTACTTTCTCTGTAAGTGCTTCAGATCACTTTTTATTTACAGACTTTTAGTGTAGCCTTTTCAAGTACCTGTAGGTTATTGCCTAATTTTTCCAACTTTCCAGGTATTAATGGAAGGGGTGGTGATTATCCAGTAAAATTGGCAGTAGCTACTTGGTCATGCTGGCAAAGCTGTGTCTTGAACAGCGTGCTTAAGGGACCATGCCTGGACTATACTTTCATTTCTCTCTTCTTTCTCCTGTTCAGTCAAACATCTTCAGTGGCTTCTTGTTTGAATGCTGAGCCTGTGTGGACAACATTTGTGTTGACATGTCTTCCCTGAGTGGCTGTTACTGCCCCCCAGTTTCTCTGTTGTATTCTGCCAGTCTGCAGGAGAATAGCTCATTGGAAACTCTTGCATGGTACATGGCCATATGAGAGTGTATATCTTCTCACCCATCACAGAGCACTGGTACCGTCTAATACAACTTGGCAGTGGTAAGATCGCTTAGATATTATAGACTCAGGTTCTTCTGGGACTCAAAGCTCTTTTTGAGGGAAGCTGATGTCACTAAAGACTTTAAGAGGCCATGTAATGCAGAGCTGGCCAGTATTTCTTGACCAGTTCAAGCTCTTATAACAGGCTGTATCACTTGATCAGCAGTGGAGCTGTGCTGTCACTGAGGTTGCAGAATAATCTGAATCCTTAGATGCAGGAGGAATATATGGAAGGAGATGATGATGGAATTAGTGCAGTGATGAATACTGTGGAAGGTTATATATATCAACCAATTTGGACTCATTTATATGTTCTTTTTTTTTGTTGTTGTTGTTCATTTATATGTTAGATTCCTTTTAACACTCCCAATGTTTTGGTCGAATAATATACAATGGATCATATATTGAGAAACAAACATAGATGAATTTGTATAGAAATTAATAGGCTTTGGGATTGTGCTAGTAATGAAACAAAAACAGGGTCCTAAAATGATGCCATTCTAGGGGCATTACTGCATAGTACCATAATACAGGTTCCATTTCAAGTATCTATACTTCAAGAAAGCTGATGGAATATGAGGAAGTACTGAGAAGAGATGAATAAAGAGATGAAAGGTATAGTTGCTACTGTTTTATAGTGAGCAACCACAAGGACTCACTGTATTTTGTTCACTCAGGAGAGGCTGATAGAGGGATTTTGTTCTGATGTTGAAGAATCTAAATGGGGAAGATAGTTCACAAGGCCTTTTTATATTAAGGCATGGATTTCTAGTCTGAAATACATAAGGCAGATGAGCATTGCCTCTTACTCTATGTGAATTTGGGAATTATTTCTGCTGCTACTATTAGTTAAAGTATGTGGTCACACACAACCCAGGAAGTCTTGGTAGGGTAGAAAAGACATATCTGTGTGCTGTAAGTAATGAAGCTCAGACATGAAGTAAGCCATAGTTTTTATAAGAAGGACAATTAAACAGTGAAAGATCAGATGTCAGGATACAGTAAATCCTGATTTAGAGAGACTTAAGAATCTAGGATTGTGTGAGTTTACAGCATCTTTACAGCTTTTAAGTTGCAGTAAACTCTCTGAAGAATCTGGTGAGTGAGGGATTGGTTGGTGGTGTGGGAGCAGCTATCCAGGATCACATCATGGGTGTAACACAGTATTTTGATAGTGGCTGTGAGTAACTCTAAGGAGGAATACGAAAATGAGAGGAATATGATGGTACTTGGCCCTGAATACTCAACTACAGTGAGTCAGGTATAGCATAGAAATGGTGCCATTGTAGACAAGGTCCAATTGTTGTAATGGGCCCTCTGGCCTCGGAGTCTGTGTAAGCATTTCCTTCAGATAATTAGGATCTTTGGGAGTTCTGAAGTCCAGAAATCTAAATGTATGCTGCACTGGTTCTGTAAATGCTGATATAATGGTGGAGAAGGGGTTCTTTGCTGCCAGGAGTGCCAGGCTTCCAGCCTCCCTCATTATGGGAGACTCCATCCATCACTCCTTTGTGCATAGTCTCTTAGCTGTCTCTCCTTCCCCACATCAGACACAGTTGACGCTCCCTCCCCAAATTACAAACCTCAGCGACTGGTGCATTTTTTTTTTTTTTTCTCAGAAGGGATGGGCAAAAAGTTGGGTGAGGGAGGAGATAATGGGAAGAGAGAGCTCGGTGGCACCAGCAGTCCAGTGGCCACGGCTTCGTGCGGCCCAGGGAGCTGCATTTGCTCCTCTGCGGCAGCTTGAGGGAGGAACGTTCTGCCAGGCTCGCAGGGCTGCTTCTGCGTGGAGGGCGCCCGCACCTCAGGACCTCTCCGCAGGGGACTGGTGGCAGCTGCCACAGAGGGGCAGCAAGAAGCCGCTCGGGGCACGGTGTTGGTGCTGCCCGCGGCTTCACCGAGCTGCTTCCTCGGTTGGCAGCGGCCCGGCTCCTTTGTGCATGTGCTGCCGGCCACGCTGCTGCCGCCCGGAGGCCTCGGGTGTGCTGAGCCCTTTGGTTGTACAAAAGCGTTTCCCAGTTAAAAATAGTGGGAGTGAGATAAGCCGGAGGGGAGAAGAGCACTGGCATTGCCAAGTAGCTTTTGTCTGAGTTCAGATCTGCGCCACGGGAGACCCATGCAGCAAAAGGAATTTGTTTTACTGCGAGTTAGGGCAGTGAGAGTGAATAGAGTTACAGAACAATGGCAGAAAAGATTTCTGTGCATACACAGGTGTTTAGGTTGACAGTGTCATTTTGAATGTTGATATCGAACCTAGATTTGAAGAATAATCTGACATAATTATATCGAAATGCTTAAAACAGGTTCTGGAAAATAGGAATGGGGAGAATAATTGACATGTTAAACTAGGGGCAGGGAAGGTGATTATGTGTGTATAAAGATCCTTGTGATCTTAAAGATGCTGAAATGCTTTGGGCACAATGTTCACCAGTCTCAAAAAGCAGTGACTGTCTCCTCGGCAACAAGAAAGGCATGTGTCTGTTCCCATGGAAATGTGCTGTGAAAGCTTCACAGAGAAGATTCTGTTCAGAGCTCAACAGCGCAGACTCCAAGCTCTTTGTTGCTCCTACCTGAAGCAGAGGCTGCCGGCACATTCAGGTGCTCTCATCCTGCAGCTGACAAGGAGTGAGCTGCAAATAGTGTGGTGCTGTTCTTGGCTCCCTATATAAAACAGATTAATTGTGCACTGCTGTTCTCGGTTTAGGAGTTACATCCTCAGTCACTAATTGACAGCAGTGAAGATGACTTTGCAGCTTTTCATAAGGAAAGCAGGATTCATGCTAGCCAATGAAGCATCAGAGAGTTTCTGATACTAATTCTTTCAAAGGAGTGCACAGGCAAATTTGGAAAACAGGAAACAAAGGATATGCAGGGAGTCTGCATCTTGGCAGTCCCTTCTACTGTCTGAAAGGTGAAGAGAACTACGCAGGAGCACTAACAGGTCTATCTGCACTAGATCCACCAAGAAACTGCTAATACAATAAATAAACTATATGTAATAGGCACCACTTCTAAACCCATGTAATACTCTTCTAAGGGAGCAAACATATTTAGTGGGGACCAGAAGTAGTATGCAAGCATGGTTTAATGATTTTTTTTTTTATTATTATTTTTTTTGGGGGGGGGTGTTGGTTTTTGTTGGGGTTTTTTTTAGAAGAAGTGTGGGATGCAGAAGCACTAGTGGAACAGCGATCATTTCAAAGTGATGGGCTGGGAAAATGATTTTAGAAGCAGCATTATACATGCAGTTGTATGTATTATGTATAGGTATTACTCAGCAGTGTGCTTGTTCTTTTGTTTTACATTTTTTTCATAAACAGCCTTCTTTCTGTTCTAGTAGCTTCTTCCCAGTCTTGCATTAAGGGATAGTAAATAGAAGTGCATTATATACCTTCATTATCCTACTATTTTGTCCCCTAATACCTACTTTCTAAGGTAAAAAAACCCTAGCTTTTTCAATCACTACTCCAGAATTGGCTTGACTAAACCTGATTCTTCCATCTCTGTACCCTGTAATTTTGCTATGCTTGCAAAGAGAAAGCAGCTAGGTCTGCATATGTTTGCAGGTAAGAGCATTCCAGGTGTTTTGTTATTGCCTTGTTTCTGCTATCAGTCCCCATTCCATTCTTCGTTCTCCATTCTCCATGTGAATCTGTTGATTTGGCATGTATTTGAGTTACTTGTAATGCTTAAGTCTTTCCTGAGTAGAATCATAAAATCGTAGAATGATTGAGGTTGAAAGGGACCTCTGAAGATCAAGTTGCCCAGCCTCCCTTCTAGAAGTTAAGTCACTGACTACCAAGTTCAGTGAAATTTTGAGTATATTCAGGAATGGGGTTAAGTTGCTCTCTGGGCAACCTCTTCTAAATGAAAAAAGCTGTTCACCTGTTCACAGTAAAAAAGCTTTTCTTGTGTGTAAATGAAATTTCCTCTATTTTGTTTTGCACCGTTCACCTCTGGTCCTCTCACAGGTTGCTGTAGAGAATAGTCTGGCTCTGTCTTCTTTAAAACCTGCAGTGAGGTATTTATGCACACTGATAATATACCTCCTGAGCCTTCTCATCTCCATGCTAAAAAAAAATCTCTGCTGTCTTGGCCTTGCCTCATGATAGATGCTCCAGTCCCTTAACCATGTTGTGAGTACTCACTCTGGTGTGTTCATGTATTTCTTGTACTGGGGATCCCGGACACAGCACGCCAGATGTGATCTTATCTGTGGCTAGTAGGGAAGGATCACCTCTCTTGACCTGCTGGTAATGTTCTCCAAATGTAGCTCACGATATTGCTGGCCTTCTTTGCTGCAGCAGAACATTGCTGGCTTATCTTCAGTTTATTGCTCACCAGGATCCCTGGTCTTTTTCTGCAAAGCTGTTTTCCAGCCAAGTCACCCCCAGGCGTGTTCTGGTGCATGAATACAATTTCTCCTTCACAAATTCATGCTGACTACTCTCTGTCACCTTTTTGTGCTTCATGTATAGGAAATGGCTTCCAGGAAGGTATGCTTCATTACCCTCCCTGTCATTGAGGTGAGGTTAAACAACCTGGTCTTTTCCCAGTTCCCTGTTTTTCCTCTTCTTGGAGATAGAAGTGACATTTGCTTTCTTGCCGTCTTCCAGAACTCTCCCAATCTCTGTAAGTTTTCGCAGATAATTGAGAGGTGTCTCACAGTGACATTGGCTTGCTCCCATAGCACTTGTTGGGTATATCCTGCCAGGCTACATGGACTACTGTATGTCCAGCTTATTTAAATGCTCCCTGACCTTGTCTTCCTCCACCAAGGTCAAGTCTTCCTTGTTTCAGACTTCCTTACTGGTCTCAGGAGCCTGGGATTCCTGACAGCCAATCTTACTGGTAAAGGAGACAAAGAAGGCATACTTCAGCTTTTTTTATGTTCTTTCTCAGCAAGTCCCCTTCCCCATTCAGCAGCTAAGCCTACATTTTGCATATCTTCTTCTGTCTGCCCTTCATGTTCCTCACCAGATTCAACTCCAGATGGACTTCTGTTATCCTAATCACATTCCTGCATGCTTGGACACTGTCTTTGTATTCCTGCTGATCACCTGTCCCTGCCTCTGCTACTGTATGCTTCCTTGTAATACTTGAGCTCAGCCAGGAGCTCCTTGTTCATGCATGTGGGCCTTCTATTGCTTTTGCTTGATTTCGTGCCTGTTGAACCAGTCTTGAATTTGGAGGAGGTAATCTTTGAAAATCAACCAGCTGCCCTGAAACCCTCTTCTTTACAAGGCCATAACTTGTGAGACTCTTCCAAGTGGATCCCTAAATAGGCCAACGTCTGCTCTTCTGAACTCTAGGGCTGTGATCCTGTTTTCTGCCCTGCTCCATCCTTTCATGTTCCTGAAATTCTCCATCTTGTGATCCAGCCAAGGCTGCCCTGCCCTTCACGTTTCTGACCATTTCTTCCTTATAAGAATCAGGTCCAGCAGAGCACTTCTCCTTGTCTGCTCCACAGTTGCCTGTGTTAGGAATTCATCTTCAGTGTGCCCTAGAAGCCTCCTGGATTGCTTGCGCCCTGCTCTGTTATCACTTCGGTAGATAATTGGGGTGGTTAAAGCTTCCTATGAGGACCACAGCTTGCAGACATGAGGATTTTTTCCTCCTATCTGAGGTCTCATCTACCTGTTCCTCAGCAGGTGGTCTGCAGCAGACACCGACCACAATGGTACCCATGTTGGTCTGCCTGCTAATTCTGACCCATAAACTCTTAGCTAATTCACTGTCCATCCCAAGGTGGAGCTCCCTGCATTCCAGCTGCACTCTCAGCTAAAGTGCAGCTCCCCATCTCACCTCCTAGCGCTACCCTTCCCAAAGAGCTTGCATCCATCCATCACAGCATTCCAGGTGTGCAAGTTGTCAACTACCTTAGAATTCAGTGCATGTTTAGGATGGGAAAGGAAATAGAGAGCAGCAATGTGTAGATGATGGTGCAGCTTTCTGTGAGGAGAAAGAGGTGGCCTATAAGTCTAGGAGCAGCTACTACACCATTGCCATAGGAATCAAGAGAATACGTCACATCTTTGTAAAGTCTTAAAGAGTGTGTCTCCTGTCCTCTAGCCAAAAGCAAATGACTGAAAGAGCGTTTGACTGATGCCTCCTCTCTCAGATGCTTAGCTGCAGGAAGCCCATTTTTATTTTGGGATACTGCAACAGAATAAGAAGCTGAAAGACTACTAATTATTTCAGTTACATGCAGTCCATTCTTAAACAGCTGCTGGACAGAACAGTTGTTTTCTGAAGGTATTCTTCAGGGCTTTGTCTGGTGTGAAATGTCAGAGAACTGTGTCCTGTAGGCATGCAAGAGGATTCACAAAATTGGTCCTTCGATAGATAAATGAAGTTAACATATAAAGGGGCAAATAGGGAAGAATAGTGATAAGCCTTAAAATGAGGCCACAACGAGCAGAGGTGTATATGCCTGCAACTGATTCTTGATTAAATGATTTCTTATGAGGAATTGTGACTGTTGACTTCTTGCAGTAGTGTGAAGGAGGCAAGACATCCTGGAGTTAAGTGGCATGATAAATCCTAGAATCCCAGACTGGTTTGGGTTGGAAAGGACCTTAAAGCTCATCCAATTCCAACCCCCCTGCCACAGGCAAGGATACATTCCACCAGACCAGGTTGCTCCAAGCGCCATCCTACCTGGCCTTGAACACTGCCAGGGATGGGGCAGCTGCAGTTTCTCTGGGCAGCCTGTGGTTCGCCACCCTCACAGATGCATAATTGCATGGCAAAGCTGTCATAGGGTGGGGTAAAACCAGCAAATGGTTAAGACGGAGTGATGCAGAATAAGTGGACACTTTCTTACTCCTGTATTTGGAATTTTAGACAGTTTCAGAGCAAATTTTTGCCAGCAGCATTCCAAATGGACTAAAAAAGATAAAAAAGAAAAAAGAAAGAAAAGTATTTGCCAAGATCAGAAAAGATAGAATTGCAGTGGTGAGATAAGCAATGGCGGGAGTTTGACTGGGGAAAGGAAGGATTGACTCAAATAGCAGAAGGAGGTGAAAAATTGGAGGAAAACAATAAAAAAAAGTAGCTGTTAAGACAAAGTCAGCTAAATGAAGAGCTGATATGGATCAGATGCAGTTGAAAATGAACCAGTTATGTTGTAGACGAAAGAGCAGAAATATGACAAGAGTTTTTTGTGTTGGATATTTTTCCAATTATCCTGCTCCCTGTAACTGATAGACTTTTCACTAATTGAAGTTTGTTCTATGCTTGTTGAGACTGGGTGAATACCCTACTCCAGATTAATATCCAGGATCTTAACTAAAGGAATTTGAAGAAATAATTTCCTAATTTTCTTGGTATCTCAGCATTATAACTAACAATATAGCCTTTTTCTCTATAACCTTAGCAGAGACTTATGTCTTATTATTTGGCATCATACTTACAGCAACTTAAACATACTTAATTGTATCATATGTACATGTACCGGCTTGGTTGTAGCATCTGAGCGGTAGAGACTCTCTTTGAAGAATGAAGCATACTTATTTCCCAAGAGAGAACAGACTAGTCAAAATCCTCTATAAGTACATTGTTTCTATGGTTTCAAGTTGCAGTCTGAGTATAACTTGTTCAGAAAACAGGTGTCAGGGATGGGGTGTACAGAGTAGGAATTTGGGGCCTATTCAAAACAAGCGTAGCTAGGCAGCTGGTGTGCCAAGTCCACTGCTGTCAGGATGACTAGTGCTCTCTGTTCCATTGCACTCTTTCTATTTCCATCTGTTAACTTAATTTGTAAACTGTAAAGGCCAGAGACTACATTGTTTTTATTGGTACCTCTTGTACTGAGGCCCTAGAAACAACCCAATACCAAGAATGGGAAGAAATGTGACAGATAATATGACCTAAGTTACAACATGTAACTCTTCACCCTCTCACAGTTCACACAAACACATCGTTCTGCTATTTGAGTTTTACCACTGTAAATTGTTTATTTTGCAAAGTGCTGTATGCCATAATGATTCAATTTATGTTTCTTCTGCCTATGTTTTTTCTACATATGTTTTGAAGCCCATTTAACAAGTGAGTTGTGCCACCTTTTATGTGCCTTGTCATTTGGACATGCTTTTATTCTGGGAGTATATGCAGTGTGTTACTGTGCACACTTTTCAACTTCACAACTCCACTGCCAAGTGCAGTTTGTTGCTCTAATCTGTAATCTGCCAGCCTGCTGTGCCTGTGCCCTGGTGAGAATTGAGGAGACAAACCACTGTATTGTGCTGGAGCCACACATTTTCTACTTTGGCAACACTTACTTGCTCAAAAAGACTCTCAATTGAAAGCCTATTGTCCAGCTGAAGCCTGAGTACTGTGCCTCTGTGTCATGAGCTGCTGTGCCTGGTGTTTCCATGTTCCTGTGATTTTATATATATCTAATAATGTACTAGGTAAATGGAACACTGAAGAGATTAGCAAACCATCTTACCTGCTGTTACAGACATAGCACAGATCTTTCACCTCAGGGTTTGTCTTCCACCACCTGCTTGAGTTTTTCCAGCCTAAATCTTCTGTCCATTTGATTTACTTGTGGTTTTATCCTCTGTCCTGACTGGCTGGGAAACTGCTCCAAAAGCCTCTCATTTGAGGATTTTTTGGTCTACATGTCTTTTACTTCCCTCTTTTAGATCTTTGAAAATGGTAAAACAACCTAAATATAAAAAACCATACTTGGAGTCCTTAGTAGCCCCTTCCCTTCGCTTGTTTTTATCTTTGTTTATAACCTTTAAGCAATTTTTGTTTTTCCTGGCACTTACATAAAAATTATCTTCATGTTAAGAATTTCAGTCATATAAAGATGTTTTACTGCATTGCATATAAGTTACATTTGCCATTTCCCACTGTCTGCCATCTTCCAAAGTCATTGATATTTGCTGTAATTATGTACTATTTGAGATTGGTTTTTTTTTGGGGGGGGGGCAATCTGTCTGTAATTTTTTAAGTATTCTGCCAAATAAAACGATTTTAGAAGACACCTGGGCTTGTCTGGCAGTGCAGTTTTTTCATGCTCACCAATATTGCTGCTCTCAGTTCATTGCGCTCCAAGTCTGATGTGGTTGAATTCACCTATTAATTGTTCTACTAGTTTAGTTGAAATGGGAGGTGGCATTACTAGTCTGTGCTAAGATTGCCATTTTCCTTCTTTGGTTACATTCTTTTTCCAGTCTCCTA
The DNA here is from genome assembly GCA_025447955.1 of Psilopsiagon aurifrons. Lineage (NCBI taxonomy): Eukaryota > Metazoa > Chordata > Aves > Psittaciformes > Psittacidae > Psilopsiagon > Psilopsiagon aurifrons. The sequence goes on along the minus strand of JAOEHY010032582.1, from coordinate 5,480 downwards.
GGTCTTTTTAAGCCTTTCTCTGTTCTTGTGTAGCTTTGCATATTAATACATCCTTCAGTCAGTGTTTACTTGTTACTGATTTGCTTAAACTAGAGATACTTTTTGAATTATTTTCAGTGAGAACAGGATATAATTCCTTGCATTATTAATATTGATCAAAATGGGCATAAAAGTATTTTTCCTGATAAAGAAATAGGAAATCCTGTTGGTTTTCTTATAATACAGAAGGGCAAGAATATTCTAGGCAGTTGTGCTAGTCTGATTCTAAGTCCATGCAAGGTATAAGAATGATTTTTGAAAGAGGAAAGAACATGAACATGGCACAAAAATAGCAAGCATAGTAATTAAATTTGTTGATGATGCAAACCAGGTATCATTAAAGCAGAAGAGAACAGGTTGTATGGAAAGAACTGGATGATTCTGAAGACTACACAAATAGAAATTAGATGATATCTGATAACAATTTAGTGCATGGTCATGCACTTAGGGGCTTGTAACAGGAATTAGTGCTGTAAGATGGAGGTTTATCTAATGGTAGTGATTAAGAAGGAGGAACAGCCCAGTACATTAGTACACTTGCAGGAGAGTAGGGGATATCACTCCCATAATATTGGGGTAGGTAGTTATGAACCCAGCAAAGATTGGTAGGGATTTCTGCTGAAAAGAGAAGTATTAATGTCACATGAGTACATGGTCTTCTGGAGACTGTTGATACAGTTCTGTTTCCTCTTGTTCTAGATAGGTTAACTGGGACTGATATGGAAAGACTGATGAATGATGAGAAATGGGCACTCAGTTTTAAGAGTGCAAATAAGTTTCACTTGTTTAGTATGACAAAAGGACGAGAGAGTGTGGGTAAGACTGCTCTATCTAAAAGCTACAAAACATAAACTTGAGACACGAACCATTAAGGGAAATATTGGTAAAAGTGGGAATAGCCAGATATACTAAAAGAACATACTCAGCCATTCAAAGAACTCAGGTTTTTAGCAGCTGTCCCATAGGAATACCAAGGTTTAAAGTGCTATGCAATAAATTTATGTCTAAAAGACTTACATATGATATGGTTGCTATTGATTATTCAACAGTGGACTTGCTGACCCAGCAATTCCCCATCTGTGTTCTGTCAATTAGTGACAGCTCTTTATGATCTTTATGATGCTCTTACTGAACACACCCCAAAGCCATCATTCTAACCACCAAGCATCATGAAGATACTTAAACTTTTTGGACTAGGGGGCAGTAGGTTTGAGGGTAGCCATCTTTTTCTCTGTTTCCCCATAATTCCCCACCAAGAATTCCTCTATTTCTTTCACTTTCGAGAAACAGAAGTCCCTACTCCAAACACAGTATCATATTTTCTCTATTCTACTTCCAGGACCAAAATCCTCCTACTAACTTCTCATACTTTGCAGCTCTGCTTTGGCCCTTGGCTAGAAAATGAGTGTTGTGGACTGCTACCTGTAGCACTCTGCTTCTTTGCTAAGAAGACGTGAGAAGCCATGCACAGATGTCGCTGCACAAGGTGTGGAGAGTGGGTTTCATGAGGATGGAATGGTGGAGAAATCATAAGTAAGGCTAGACAGCTTACTATGAGGTCACACAGAATTGTGCAGTTTGTAAAATGCAAGTATGATTGATACGATGATAAGAGTGATGACTCATTTTGCATCCTATAGTATTTAATATCTTTTTCTCTATCTTTTCATCCCTGCTGTTGCCTTTAATTTTAAAATAACCAGGAGGTAAGTTTGTAATTATCTCTCTACCTTTGCAGAATAATGTTTGGAACCTCTGGAGACAGAGACAGGTGCTTTTCTTTGCCTTCATTTGTTCTTTTTTTGATTTTATTTCAAGTCATCTTTTTTTATGTGTGTTAGGAATTGCTTATGGTAATTCTTCATTGAAGACAGATTTTTAATAACAGTTAGTAGAAAGGCCTAACAAAAGGGCAGGTCTATGAGACATACATATGAGTCTATATATATATGATATGTATATGAGACTATGTATACTTTGGAAGTCACAAAGGATAAATGGCAGCAATCTGCATATGCAGATTCCTTATTCTTACACTGTTGAAGCAATCAGATCTGGATTTCTTTTCCAAAATGAAAAAAAAAAAAAATATAACGGACCCTTTTTGATTGGCTTGAATTTGTTTGCATCAGATCTGTGGAATCTGTCGGGGAAACCACCCTGGGTAGAAAAAAGGCTTAACTTTGTCTTATGAAATAAGGCAGAAGGAATTCCTGGGAATCAGCTAGTCACTTGTCCTGCCCCAAGTTGGAATCTATACTGTCTATGTCACTCTGGACAGATGCTTGTCTAACTTGTTCTTGTAAAGACCTTCAGTGATGGAGATTCCCATCCCTGCTGGACAAACAATCCCAGAACATCTCTATTTTTACTGCTGTGCTCTTCCCTAATATCTAACGTAAATCTTCCTGGGAGAAATTTAAATCTATTATTTCTCGTACTGTGTGCATGGGGAGCAGCTCTTCCCTGTATTTGCGGCAGCCTTTTTGGATATTTGGACTGTTATTTTCTCTTTTGGGGCTTTACAGTTCTTGTCACACTTACTGTTCTCCCCACGAGCATCTCGATTTCTCCCACACATACTTTCTCTGATGCACAGAGACCCAAACTGCAAAGGACAGTCTGGTTGAGGCATTAAGAGTTCATACCACAACAGAAGAATTACTTTGGAAGGGTTCTTCAGCAATACTAGAAAATTAAGTTTTGCAGCCTTGGGGAAATGGTGAGCTGGGACTGCTTGTGTCCTGGAGAGGACAAGGGATGGGGAAGAAGCAGAGACAAAATAAGGAAGAAAAAAAGAATAATCTAGAGTATCATTGCCACTGCTTATGCTGCCACCAAGGGGATGAGAGAAGTGGGGCAGCATTCAGTTACTGCTCTTCTGGGTTCCTTTTTTCATCCTTATTTTGTCAGTGTAGTACTGTTAACTCACATTCAGCTTATGATCTATTGCATACCCAAATATTTTCTCTGTGACAAAAAACCCAACCTAAAGCCCACCAACTCTTCAGCCAGTTCTCAGTCTTCTGTTTACAGTTGATTTCTATCTTGATGTGGAAGCTTGTGCTATTTCTAATTGAATTATGTCCTGTTTTTCAAACCGTATCTCCAGCTTCTTAGGATTTAAATCATCTCTCCTAGCATACCTGTAAACCTTCCAAACCATATGTTGCTAGGAAAATTAATAAGCATGTTTTGTAGCTCATTATAAGTATTGTTAATATCAAATAATTCTGAACTCAGAAACAAGTGGGAATTTATGTAGAATAAACAGAACCTCAATCTTGGGATATTTTCTGTCTGTTTTTTAGTATGTTTTCTATGCCATATTGCATCACTTCCAAAAGTGTTGAGAATATTTTGAGTGTCAGTGAACAGAGCACTCCTGACTTCAGCAAAAACTGGATGACAGAAACCATGCCTCTTTAAGGCAACCAGCACCTTCCTGCACTTCTTGAATTATTTGCAGCTCAGAAACCTGAAAGCAGCTGCCAGCGTATATCCCCCAAACAACTTAGTTCTTATCTTCTCTAACCTGACCATCTTAGTTTAACCATCTTAGAAGTGTAAAAAACAGCCCAGAACTAAACACAAACCACACAAACTTGTGTGAGAAAAGGTGGCCTGAAGAGGTAAGGAGGCACAATGTCAGCCTTCCCTTGAAACAAAGCAGGCTAGGAATAACCTGAAGTGAGCATGAAGGGGAATTGTGGGGGTATGAATGGAGGCCTCCCAGAGTGTGCCAGCCTCCAGGGCCTAGTAGAGGAACACATGCCTTTTACTGAACGCCTTGTGGCACTGACATCTGACGGACATGGGTGGGAGCTGCCAGGATACTTGTAGCAATTGTGGAAGAATAGGGTTGAACCAGGCACAGACACTTATTTTCTATGCTTTTATGAAGAAAACCATAGAATCATAGAATCAACTGGGTTGGAAAAGACCTTTAAGATCATTAAGTCCAACCATTACTCCAGGACTGCCAAGTCCACCACTAAACCATGTCGCTGAAGGCCTTGTCTATGTGTTTTCTGAGCACTTCCAGAGGCAGTAACTCCACTGCTTCCCTGGTCAGTCTGTCCAATGATTGACTACCTGTTCAGTGAAGAAATTTTTCCAAATATCCAGTCTAAACCTCCCCTGGCACAGCTGGAGGCCGTTTCCTCTTGTTCTATCCTTGGGAGAAGAGACCAAGCCACCTCCTCACTCCATCCTCCTTTCAGGTAGTTGTAGAGAGCAGTAAAGTCCCTTTGAGCCTTCTCTACTCCTAAACAACCCCAGTTCCCTCAGCCATTCCTCACAAGACTTGTGCTTTAGGCTCTTCACCAGCTTCGTTGTCTTAAATGTAGAAAAAACATATAGCGAAAATAGAAATGGAATATATGATTTTTCTCTTGGTTTAGGAGAAGACATTCTTACACTGTAACCTTCACCATTTTGTGTAAATGCATTGCGTATTTTCCTTGAACAGTGTTGTGGTGAGTGGGAGAATCACAGGACACAGGTCACATTCTCAGCTAGGTGATGCTCCAAGTCACTTCCATCCACTTGTACCTTATTTTTCATTTGCAAAACAAAAGCGCTACTTCTGATTTCTGAAGTACCTTGAGACCTACAATCATACCAAGCAAGAACTGAGTTTTAAAATTAAATGATTTTATTTTTTTCTTTTTTACTTTTACTTGGTCTGTGGCTACCGTGTGTCTGCCATTCCTTAATTTTCAAGTGTCTGACCTTGTAATTTGATGCTCTTTTGAGGAAATCTCTTTATATTAAGCCTGTTAGAGCATCCAGATAGAATGCAATACTTATTGTATGGCTCTAAATGGAAATTCAGCAACGCTCCGTACTCTGTCCTCCCTTCTCTAGAACGTTGTAATGCAGCGGCTGTCGATGGGAGCAGCTGAGGCCTTTTACTTCATCCGTAACCGCTCAGAACAATGAACCAGCTTCTGGCCCGCCGCCGTGCCCTCACCGTGCCGACGGGGCGGTACCGACCGCAGCCATGGATGGACCGCAGGGCGGGGGCTCGGCCAGAGCCGGCGGGGTGCCCTCCGCTGATGCCTGGCTGCCGCTGTCACTGGAGCCGCACAACCGCTGCCGGGTGCCCGGTTCTGCTTTGTCTTTCGGGAAGTCCCGCGGCCCGGCCTGGCCGATGCCGGCGGTACCGAGCTCCGGCCCCAGCAAGAGCGCGGACAGGCGGAGCCGCTCCGGCCCCCAACGCGACACTGCCTCGGCCACCCTACTCCCAGCCGCACCGCCCGCACTTTTCCCTGCACACCGGCGGGGTCAGCCGCAGGCTCCGGGACAGCGGGACAGCGGCTCAGCGGCTGCGTGTCCCCCCGCCCCCCTTCTCCCCGGGCGCGGCGCCGAAGGGGTTAAGGCCGCTCCCTCCCGCGCGTCCGGCCGTCCCCGCCCGCGCGTCCCCCGCTAGGCCACGG